>PVHY01034427.1:0-10441 GCA_004024945.1 Uropsilus gracilis | reverse complement strand
AAAAATGACAAATTTGATGAATTTATGGAAACCTGGATGTACCTAGAAGAAATCATTCTAGCAGAAACGAGCCAGACAGAAAGGGACAGAAACCAAATGGTTTCACTAATATATGGTCAACCAAATGAAACTGCACAAGGGGAGAATGGGGACCAGCTGGAGCGGGTGGGAAGGGGAGGTGGTGGGTGACCCCCAGGGTTGAAACGATGTGAAATATATATAAATAAATAATTTAAAAAAAAAAAAACAAATACAGAAGTGATCCAGTGAAGAAAGAGTAGTGATGGAAATGTAAGCAATGGTGACTGAAGCCAGCATCTATTTCTACTCTGGCTCATAGAGACTAGGTGTACCGATTAAGTCATACAGGAAAACAGGGAGCCCATATGCTGGAGCCCAGGAGAAGCACCTATATGGGGAATTTATTAAAAAATGACAAACAGGCCACCAGCCAGGGTTTCAGTGAGGCAACCAGGAATTGGTCACCGCCACCCTAGGACAGTCCAGACACAAAGCAATAGTGGTTATCAGACTCTAAAGGGGACTTCCTGAAAGGAGCTGAAACTACAAGCGGAATGAATCTCTTATAGTTGATTTCACTGGAAAATGGAAAAAACAGAGGGCAAAAAAAATGGATTTTCCTTTCTTCTTCTTTTTTTTAATTTTTAAAAAAATATTATAAAGTTTATTCCAGTTGACAATTTAGGCCATAGACATGTTCATGAAATTTCCATAAAAGGGATGAGTATGTGGGGGGTTAGGAGGGGTGGAGGTGGTAGGGAGTGGTCAGGGAGGGAGGGTGATGGGTGATCCCCAGGGAATACAAAGATGTGAAACACATATATAAGAAAATTAATAAATTAAGAAAAAAGAGGAATCAATACAATTTCCATGCTGGGGAGAAGCAGCTCTCCTGCCTGGCTGGCACTTAAGCAGATGACTCTCTTTTTCTTTCTCCATTCCCTAATAACCCTTTCCCTTTTATTTTCTCTTTTTCTAATTTAATTTAATTTTTAAAAAATTTACATATATGTATATTTATATTTATATTACATTATTGCATTATTGTGTACCCCGGGGCTTTCCCACTTCACTAACATTTGTTAACCATCCTCATCTTTTGTGCTCTTCACCTCCCCCACCTTCTTCCCCCTCCTCCTCTCTAGCTCCATGATTCAGTCCCATTTGTTCGTTTGTTTTTTCCTATATCCATCATATAAGTGAGACCATCCTGTACTTCTCTTTTTCTTTTTGACTTATTTCTGCTAATATGAGTCTTTCTAGTTCCATCCAGGTTGCTGCGAATGACATGTGTTCATCCTCCTTGATGGATGCGTAGTATTCCATCGTGTATATGTACCACAATTTTTTTTTAGCCAATCATCTGTTTTGGAGCATTTGGTTTGTTTCCAAATTTTGACAATTGTAAACCGAGCAATGGATTTTCCTTTCTTCTTGTCCTCCAATAGCCCACCAGTGCCTCCCACGAACGCACCCCACCTGGATACCAAATATCAGGGCATTCAGGAAAAGAAAATTTTCTGGATCAAGACAGCTAATGCAATTAAGAACAAATAAAAAATTAAAAACTCTGTTTCTTAAGGTATAGTTGCTTCTTCCACGCGCACTCCAGTTATATGCCAATGACTAAGCAATGGAATAGCAGAGGCAGCCACAGGGACTTTCTGATTGGATTTCCCAGAAAGAATGATTAGTCTCCTTTACGACAATGTTCTTAGCAGATTTTCATACAGGGCAGAATTATTTTCATAAGTTGGACCCAACCCTGACCTGTATGAATTCCATATCTCCTAAAACACTTGCCCCTAGAACTCCAATTTTAAATCTCCCAAGATGTAGCAAACACAATTGGTTAGCAACGAACCAGTAATTGGGATATATTGCAACTTTAAGACATTTCTCTAACAGGTAAAAGAGACAGCAAGGTAAAATGCTAGGATTTCATTTGGGATGGAAAGTAGCAACTTTCATTTGCCCTTTTCTGCTCTACTGATTTGTGACAGTTCTACGTACATCTGGAATAGCAGCTGCAATCTAATACCCCACCTAATTAAGTTTGTAATAATTCAGTCATTCTCAAAGACTCATTTGTCTTTGAAACTAGTAAAACCTCAGAGTTAAATGGGCTGTTGTATAAATCATTACTCTTGAAACTTCGCAACTTTAGTCTTCAATGCTGTTACTCAGTTCTTTCAGATTTTGAGTCACATAGTGTTGCCTTTTATTTCTTTATTACCTTAGAGACCATGAAGAATAGTGGCATGACTCCTTTTATAATGAATCTTACTCAAGATTCTGCCACCTGTTTATATAATTTCCAGAAATTATACTGGGGGAACCAACCACAGATGACCCACGAGGAATGCAGAAAGGTAGACATATGGCAAAATTGTCTTTTTAAAAATTTAATCCTTAACAACTTTGTCCATACCCCCAAGAATTAATGTGACTTCAGTACAATTACCCAATAATTCTTTTTAAAACAATATATTTATCTTTAATTGAGTTACAGTTCTGTAAATGAAAATGACAACTGTATGAAATGACAAACTCCAGATCTCTGTCTATCATAGTTGAAGATTTTCTTTCAAACTGTGAACCTCAAGTGTGTTGCCATTGCAGTTTTTCTATTCCTGCTATGATCGATTAATTTACCATTAATGACATTGGAGATTAGATGATGCTGATCACTGTGTTCTCCTGCTTGAAGTGGTGACCGCAACAAATCTGCCTCTGGAATTTATACCTTTGACTTTCCCACCTGGTAACTTTCTACCCTTGGAAATGAGGGAATCCATTTCAGCTGAAGCATTGAAGCAACTCTATACAAAATCTCATTTGTAAGGCTATTGGTACTCCCAGCAATAATGCATTTCTCAAGACCTTAGTACAAGGCATGTCTTTGGGGAAATAGGAGTTGGTAAATTGGCCATGAAAGACAAATCTAGTCCAACATTCCTTTGAAAGTACACTTGGATTCCTCCTTTATAACAAACCATGTTGTTTTTCTGGCATCTTAACTCTACTTATCCAAGGCAATTGTTTAACAACTATTTCAGTTACCTAATTGAGAAACCATTAGAAACATATTCAAAAAGGTGAGAATAACTCATCAATCTGGAGATATAGTAATGTACCCACACTAAATGATAGCATCATGTAACATTTTATATATATATATAAATATTTATATATATATTTATATATATATAAATACATATATATATATATGTTTGTTTGTCCTTAACTTCCCTTTATGATTATTCAATTTTCTTGCTGGCATAAATCATCAAAGTTTTAAAAAAAGTTTGATATGTACCACTTGGTTACTGTACACTTGCTTTTCAAAGATCTCCTTGTTATTCAGAAGTTGGCGATGACATACCTGATTAGAAAGTAGAGAAAACGCATTCTAGCAAAGCATTGTGAGAATGTGCTTCCTCTTGGTAGGGATGGGTCCTCTGAATGCAAGAAAGTGCTCAGACATCAAGGCTCATTTGGATGATTAGGTTTATGGGCACAAATGTGTAAACCCTCTAAATTTTGTATACACACCTACCCCAACTCTGTCTCTCTATGTCAATGTTATAGTCTTCACAGGATAATTCTGAAACTGCTTGAATTCACTTAATATTAAGCTTTACCAAACTCTAAGATAAACTAAATGCACTTTTTTAAGTGTCAAGATGCTCTTGTTTTTTGATGTTGAAAGTTTGCAGTTCTTCTAAAGTAGTCATGGTCTAATGGGGCCCTGCACTTTGGGTCAAAATTCTAGACATATTGGAGAGTCTACTTAGTTATACTTTTTAATTAGCATATTCTTCTAAGCATGGCTTACCTCTTCCCACAGTTCTTGACATTCTATTGGATTTTGTGTTTTAAAAGTAGCAGCATAGCCCTTGAAGTCTGGCCCTCATGTGAAGGAGATCATTTAATTAGCTGTTTTGTCATCATTCAACATGATGTTCCAGTATTTTCTCTGTCTAGATATCAAGTTATGTCTAAACACTGTGGTCTATTCAAAGTACCTTCTAGAAACCCACTTGGGCCTGGAAATTCAGAGTGTGATATTATTTTGGAATCACAAGCTATGCAGAGGTAAGGGGGTTAGAGATGAGATCATGCCCAATTAGGACGAGGACTAAATCCAATGACAAGTTCCTTGTCAAAGACAGAAAATGACATACAAAGACACAGAAGGTCATGTGAAGATGAAGGCAGGGGCTGGAGTTTCACTGCTATGAGCCAAGAATAATAATAGTGACCAGAAATGGGAAGAAGCCAAGACTCACCCCTAGAGGGAGTATAACTGCCAACACCTTCATTTCAGTCTTTGGCCTCTATAACTGTGGGAATAAACTGTTTTTTCAATGCATCATGACTGTGGGGACTTTTTACTGAAGTCCTAGAAACTATCAAAATCACAAATTACAATTCTCTATTTACCGAAACTATGGTCACTATTCTGATTCCATCTATTTCTGTACAATTCAGGATCCTTAGTTGCAAGTAAAAAACCAAATCACTTTTTTTTCTGAGGAAAACAAGCAAATATTTGAGTGTGTGGGCCACACAATCAGAATCCTTTGAAAACTTGGGGGGAATTGCTGAGAAAATGGGTAGATAACAGCGAAGCAGTTTGACAGTAGGAAGAGACTACAACAGGTCTCCAGACCTTGTCTAGCTACCCAGTGCTCTACAGCCACCAAACTGAAGAGTTGACCCTTATTAGTTCTGAACTCAACATGGCACCACTGATATGCTGCTACTGCTTGACACGATTGGTTACAAATTCAGCATGAAGGGGTTCTATTGTCTTCAAGTAGCCTGGGGCATTTTCCCATGATCTAGCTTGCAGGAAAGTAAGGATACCTGGTTAAAACATTTATCCTGTCTTAATGTGGACGCTATCTCCCACTTAGTTCCCAAAATACTGGGAGGTGGACTGGGTTATCAAAGATCCCATACTGGATGGTGGTTTGGAATAGCAAAGCTTCTATATTGGGAAGTATATTGGGTTATCAAAAATCCCATATTGGATGGTGGATTGGAATATCAAAGCTTCCATATTGGGAAGTATATTGGGTTATCAAAAATCCCATATTGGAAGGTGGATTGGATTATCAAAATCATAGAAAGTTGAGCAAAGGTGGGGAGGCCAAGTCCAAATCAAACAAAACCAAAACAACAAATTAACCCTCCCATAAATGTGCACTGAATGTGCATATCTAAGGCCAGTTCTACTAATACTGTAGATAGAAATTTTTTCCAGACTATAGCAATAAATATTGTCATGAGAAATTTGGAGAAACTGCATTACTTTCTGTAACTCAGAAGTTAATTTTTCTACTAAAAATATTTTTAAATATACACTCATTCCTTATAGCTTACTAATGATCAATATATAAAATGCATGAAACAATAGTGTAGTGGTCTTTCTTGTTTATCTCCAAAAACCCTTTGCCCATATGTGAGCATTATGGATCTTAATAAATGCCAGATTCATAATTAAACTCAGATAACTGATAATTGTAATGAAACTTGCATTTGTAAACATGTAAAAATAGCAGCTGCAATATTAGTAAAACTCAAATTTTTGAAGCTGTTATTTAAGGAAATTGAAGTCATTGCATTATTTATTTGAAACAATTATTTCTAAGAGTGACAATCAATGTCTACTGCAAGGAATAACGCAGAGTAGAATAAGCCAGGGGGAGAAAGACAAATACCTGATGGAGACATTTATTTGTAGAATCTAGAAAAGCAAAAGATTCAGGTAGAGCCAAATCTGTAACAAACCCTACAAATCAGAGTGTACAGCTGAGACTTCCAGAAGGGAAAGGGAGTAAGATAAAGAGAGGAAAACACTATGGAGAGTGAACACAATGGACTATGGTGGAGGGATATGTGAGTGTGGTGTGGTAACATGTATCTGAAGGGTGTGATCCTATATCTCTATATCATATACAACATTGTAAACCAATGTTGACTCAGTTTTTAAAAAGTAAATTTATTCTATAATTTTAAAGGAAATTACTTCATATTTTCATATTTATAGTTTTAAAAAGAAAAAGCTAAAAATCAGTTTCATGGATTGGTCAAGGGGCAGGCAAATTGTGACATTTCTTATTGTCAAGTTAAGTCACATATGCTGTTTTCACTGCCAGTATCCCCAAAAGCTTATTAACCAATTCAAGTAAAAATCAATTTTCATTGTGTATCCTGTCACCCCTTTTGAAGGTTGAATAACTGTGATAATTTGTCTTTATGCTCATGTAATTTGAGAAAATAAGTCACCACTGTAGCTTACAGAGAATTTATCAAAAATGTAAGAACTGGAGGATATAAACATTTAGTCATGCTACTTCACTACATAACTCTGATCAGACTGGATTTCTGGCTAACTAGAGAAAGTAGGTGTCTCAAATGGTTTGGAAAACAGACCAGGATATGAATTCACATAATTACAAATGAAAACTATTCCCTTAATCCTGCCTTGATTTGAAATGAGAAATATTTTCTTTAAAATCATGAATGTCCTGAGCACTAGAGGTTGCTTTGCTCTTTTTTCCATCTCATGGATTTTCTAGTATATATTTCCAGTGCAGATGTAGGAATATTGAAAAAATGTATTTCTTATATTCCTTTGTAGCTGAGGTTCTAGATGCCAACTAAGTTCTATCAAAAAGATCTGGCTGTGTAAACACTGGAAAACCCAAGTGATTATTTCCTGTTGGTTATGGAAGTCATAGAGAGAGGAAATTTTTCTACAACAGAATTCATTTCCGGTTTCTTGGAGGTAGGGATCCTGTCAATTTCCTTGATGTAGGAAGCTGCCAATTTTCAGGATCCAGACCCTGAATTTGTGTGTTGGGAGACAATTGTGCAAGTCATGGCTCTGGTCTCCTGCTTCCTGGTGCCTGAAACTCAACCATTGCATCAAGATCTCTGCCTCTGTAGATTAAGTGGAGGTTACCTAGTAGCTGCCTCCTTGGCAGGTCAACTCTGAGCATATAGAGTTCATTCTTCAGATCCCTGATTAAGGTGCATTCCTTTCACCTTCTAATGATTTTGTAAGTACTTATTCACCTGCATGAAATTCCTTTCTGAATTTATGTATAAAATGCTTTAGTACTTTTCATGTTCTTCCTGGAACCTTGCCTGATTAAACTTTTAAAAATGACCTCACTTGACAATTTCATCTGTCCCCTTAAAACAAACCAGAATTTAACAAGTGTAGGTAGCTTCATCTGAAGATAGATACATGTTGGAGGGTTGGACACCCAGAGATCCTCTCCCAGAAGAATCTGGTTTTGGCAGAACTGTGATTTCCTTAGAGATGCAAGAAACAGAAGTTACATACAATAGCCCAAATTTGCAATTTTACTCAAGAAATTAATTGGGGAATCATCATCCTCATTTTGGCATTTAAACCTCACACCCTAAAACTAATCTTCCACTGATTTATTCATTCATAGCTCTCCTACTATTAAACCTTGATTTAAAATCTGGACAAGAGATCTAATATGAAATGACAAGATTGTTTCAAGTTTCCAAAATGTATGTAAATCAGAAATGGAAAACCTATATTCATTGGTCTAGTTTTCTAGTTAGAATTTATTAAATTCATAATAAAATACCCTTACTTTGTATGATTCACTCAAGCCAAGAGAAAATGTACTTCTCAGAGATGACTAAAATTTCCTTACTGATATAGAAGAACATTATGTTGACTTTCCTTGATACTTATTTTCTGTTCATTTTAGTTAATTTTTATGGAGGTGGTACTTATTCAGTCAGGTACTTACCCAAAATGTCTTCCCAGTAGTCAGTTCATATTTTATAATTATTACAAAGTTCTAATTTTTACTAAATTTTCAGCAGTAAAAAGTGGCAACATAGCCATAAAAGTGTACTGTTTAATGAAATTAAAACTCTGATTTGCCAGAATATTATACATGATGACATGTAGTTTGAGGGAAGTCCATTTGACTAGGAATAAACAAACACTGGTGGGGAATAAATCTCTGTTTTGAATTCTAAGTGCAGTTGTTTACAATATTGTACCTAAGGGTGAAAACCAAATGAGGTAAATGAATTTGTATATGCATTCCATGATTTTCCAGCAGTGTTATAATTAAGACCATAAAACATTGCCTTTAGCAAATAGCTATTGTGGGAATTCTTTCTCATAGCCTTATGCTCAGCATCCACATTTTGTTTGTCTTGATTTCCTCAGACAATGATTGCAACTGTCTGCTGAGAGAAGGCAAATGTAATTTTTATATAGAATTGTTTATAAGAAAGACAAATGTAATCAGGATTAGATCACTCTGATTAGCTTCTGAAAAATAGAGACACTTTATGAATTCAGTAATAAAGTTTCTGACACAGACCACAGAAAAGCCATTTCTATGTTGTGAATGATTGTTGTAGGTCAGTATCTCAGAGTATCATAAATCATACATAGAATTGCACAAATTGAGGATATTTGGATGCATTAGTTGAATCCCTACATTATCAGTATCTCTAGCAATCCTTTGTATTTTTATCTATGATGTGACTGTATTTGTATTAATTTTATAGAAACAGATTATACCAGTATCTTATTCCAACATTGGTAGCTCCCATCTAACCCTTGGTGTGAAAGTGGAAGACATCTTCCCAAAGTCAGATGATGGATTCCTTACCAATGACACTTCCTATTTCCATGCTCTCTGCTCCTTCTCCACCTCCCCCACTGGCCTTCTTTTCTGACATTTCATCATCTGCAGTTCTCAGTGTTTCTTTCTTGATTTTCTGCTCTTCATTCACACTCATATTTTGGGGCAGTTTCATCGGGACACATGACAATGAGAGCCATCATTATCCTTAGGGTTACCTCCACATCATCACTCTCCAGTCTACTCTTCATATGCTGAGATATATAGAGTCACATTAAACTCAAATCTTTCCTATGGCTTTGATAGCTCATAGGAAAAGTCTTCCAAGACTTAAGAGAATATCCTGTCTAAATGATCTCATCTTCAAGTCTTCCTTTTTTTTTTACTACTGATCCAGTAAATATCTTCTATCTATCTATCTATCTATCTATCTATCTATCTATCTATCTATCTATCTATCTATCTATCTATCTATCTATCTATCTATCTATCTATCTATCTATCTATCTATCTATCTATCTATCATCTATCTATCTATCTACTTTGATAGATAGACCTAGTCTATTTATCAGGTCTCACTATTTTTGCCCAGGGAATCACAAGCTCACATTGCCCAGGTTACCACAGATTCAAGCAATCCACAGCCTCAGTTTCCCAGGTAGCTGGGATTACAGGTGCACACCACCACACCCAGCTATTTTTTTGGGACTAGGTCTTGCTACATGCCCCCGACAGGACTCAAACCACAATCCCTGGCACTGGCCATGGCTTCCTAGGCTGCTACCTACAGGCAAGTGCCACCATGCCTGACCTCAGTAAATATTCCTGAATATTCTTCTTTCTTTGTGATCTCTGCATTTCCTATTTCTTCCCAGTGTCATCAAAGTAACCATGCTTGATTATCCAATGTAAATGGAGTTTTAAAAACTTCTCTTTTGGAGAATTTTTAAATTATTTTTCTTTTAATGTGGAAATTTGTTTACTTGCCTTTCTCTCTCAATAGAATGTAAATTTATTAATTACATATTTTTTTGAAAAAGTTTTGTTTCCTTTGTTTTCTCAGATACCCCTTTATGGGAGCCCATCTCAGAGATGAGAAACTTGCAATTTAAACCTTTTACAAGTTAAGTTCTTTGCCCCCCGCAGGAGGAACAAACTGGGAGCTGACCTGAGAAATCAGGGGACCCTAGGGGCGTAGCTCCCCCGACTCCAGGTGTAGGAGTGCTAAAGTTATGAACTGCATCATTATTAAGAAAGATTTGGGGGCCCAGTCATCAGATTTTTTATTTTAATTAAATTTTCTGTGAAAAGAATTATTGGAACACTAGTAAAGAGCTCAAGGCAAGGAGAAATTGATAAACTAGATAAGCTTTACAGCCAAGGAATAATCTTGGGTGACCTGTAACCAACTTAGTTATCATAATTCCTTAAAAATGATTGCTTAGGAATGTTTAGTAGTATCTAATGATAATCTATTTTCTTATAAGATATTGATTTCTATCTTTCACTGAGATATTGCCTTCACACGCTCATGAAATTGCCCTCACGCACTCATTCCTGTCTCTCACTGAGATAATGCACTCACGTACTCATGAAATGCCTCTCCTCATGGAATGTTGAAGCAATTCGTTTAAACACTATATATGCGGCCTGAAAATGTAAAATAAAGCAGCAGATTCTACTGCTAGCTGAGTTCGTGTCTGTGTCCATCATTCGCCGGCCTGTGTTTTTCCTGTCCATCGGAAGCCTGGTACTTA
>PVHY01034426.1:0-10451 GCA_004024945.1 Uropsilus gracilis | reverse complement strand
CCCCCCACTCCCCCCTCTTTCCTCCCCAACATGTACTTCCGTGATTGTTTATAGCTTTGTCGTAAGTCTTGATGTCACAGTTGTCAGTCTACTGACATTCTTCACTGCTATGCTGGCTCGTCTGCTTCTTCCTGCATTTGTATATGTAAAGTATATATATAACTTCAGGATCAGTTTGTGCTTGCCCTTAAATAACTTGTTGAGATTTTGATTGGGATTACATTCCATCTCTTTATCAAATTCTTTCCAGGAACATGGAGTATCTTTGCATTTATTAGGTCCATTGGTTTGTTTCATCTTAGTGTTGTAGTTGTTCTCAGGTTGAGATGGTACATATTTAATTAGAAGTATGCCTTAAGTATCTTCATCTGAGGGTGGTTAATGTAAATGATGAGCTTTTCATTTTCAAATTCCATTTATTCATTGCTGGTATGTGAGAAAACAGTTGACTCTGGCACATTAACCTGTGTCCTGTAAACTTGATGTGATTGCTTCATAGTTCCAGGAGGGGGGAGCAGAGAGGGCGGGGGTAGGTGGGAGTTTATTTTTAGTGAACGCGTTAAATTTTCTCAAATGCCTTTTCTACATGTTGCTGTGATCATGTGACTTTTTCAGCCTGATGATATGAATTATATTAATTGGCTTCTGGATGTAGAGTGAGCCTCAAATATCTGGGTAGACACCACTTGTTGTGATGTGTAATTTTTTTAATACATCTTTAGATTTGATTTGCTTATATTTTCTTGAGAATTTTTGTCTGTACTCATGAGAGCTTTTTTTTTTTTGAGACTTAAGTCTCGCTATTTTTGCCTATGGAACTTCAGGCTCACGTTGCCTGGGGTACCCACAGACTCAAGCGTTTCGATCCCCAGCCTCAGCTTCCCAGGTAGCTGGGATTACAGGCACGTGCCACACGCCCAGCTATTTTTTGGGACTAGGTCTCGCTGTGTTGCTCTTGGTGGGACTCAAACCCAAGGACTGAAGCTATTCCCAGCCTCGGCCTCGTTCTGTAGGCTGCAATTAAAGGCACGCGCCACTGTGCCTGGCCCTTCTTCCCCAAATATTGCAATGTATTTCAAATTACAAATTTAGCTGTTTCATTACTAGATACAGTAATCATAAGATCATTTTGTAAACTTGCTACAAAATTTGTAAAGTTTTCTCTCAGTTTCTCTTCGGACTAGAACTCAGTCTGTAGGCCCTGGCAGGCCCTGCACCAGGCTTGAGTAACCATCTTAACAATTCAGTGTGCTCCTTCCTGCTCCCTGTCTGCCTCCTGTCTCACCATGGTGACCTCATCCTTAAAGTTCCAGTCCAAAGCATCATCTTTGCTTTATTGATTTAAAAAACTTCATTGTGAAAAATGCGAACATAGTATAGAGAGGAGAGAATGAATCATGTGCCTCACGCTGTTTGCGTTTCTCTTGCTTCGTTTCACTGCACTGAAGAAAACTTCCCTTAAGGGCCGGGCACGGTGGCTCGTGCTGCTAAGCTTCAGCCTAGGAAGCGGCCGGGACTAGGGATTGCGGTTCGAGTCCCGCCTGGGGCCCGTAGTGAGACCTAGTTCCAAAAAAATATAGCTGGGTGTGGTGGCGCGCGCCTGTCATCCCAGGTACCTGGGAAGCTGAGGCTGGGAATTGCTTGAGTCCGTGGTACCCCGGGCAACGAGAGCCTGCGGTTCCACGGGCAAAAATAGCAAGACCTAGTCTCAAAAAAACAAACAAACAACAAACACCAAAAAAAAGGGAAAAAAACTTCCCTTAAATGCAGACTGCACCAAGCAAGACGGTGCCTTTTCCCGACCACCGTCCCGTATGTGTGACCCTTTCTCCCGCATCGCTCCCTTTTGACCTCAGAAACCTCACTTCATGTATTAGTGTCTAACTTTTTGTAAGTGTTTTGCTCATCAAATCATCTGCTGTGTAAATGTTCAACATTTGTATTTGTCATTTTGACTTGTTTTATTTATTATTATACTTAATTCCCTTCAGCCTCCATTTTGTTGTGAATGTCAGCATTTTATTCTTATACCTGAATTATACTCCATTCTTTGCATGGACCACGCCTTAATCCTGTCTGGTTGTTGGCCTGTTTGTGGTTTCGCTGTTATGAACAGGCTGCAAGCAACGTTGTAGATCATAGAATCTTCCGAGTTGATGCTTTCATCTTCTTTGGGTGGATGCCCAAAAGTGGGATTTCTGGGTCATATTATATTTCCCTTTTTAGTTTTTAAGATCAGACCAGATTGCTTTCCAGCAGCAGCATGCCTGTGTCAGTTTACATTCCCACAGCAGTGTTGAGAGTCTTCTTTCTCTGCATCCTCTCTGGCAATGTGGTTCCCAGTGGGTCTTCTTGAAACACATTCTGGATATAATACCATGAATATTTCAGCAGGTATCACTGAAAGGACTCTTAAAAATATGGGTATCATATTATTAATCAGCATTAAAATTGTAATAATTTTTAAACCTTAAATCAGTGTTCAATATCCCCCTTGTCTGTTTTTTTTTTTTTTTTTTTGAGACCAGGTCTCGCTATTTTTGCCTGTGGAACTGCAGGCTCTCGTTGCCCGGGGTACCACAGACTCAAGCAGTCCCCAACCTCAGCTTCCCAGGTAGCTGGGATGACAGGCATGCGCCACCACACCCAGCTAGTTTTTTTTTGGAACTAGGTCTCACTACGGGCCCCAGGTGGGACGCGAACCGCGATCCCTAGCCCCAGCCACTTCATAGGCTGAAGCTTATAGGCACGAGCCACCGTACCTGGCCCCCCTTGCCTTCTTACACACAGTCTAAAACTTGTATATACGTATCTGTATCCACACTACACACACGTGTGCGTGCATGCTCGTGTGCACACAGAAATTTGCTTATTTTGTCTCCATGTATTCAGTTTGTGAACAAAAGTTCCTTGTAGTCTGACAGCTGGTCTGGAATAGCTGCTATTTGGTATAACTTGTTCATGGGTGGTGTGGTATATGATGGTATTTTTTTGAAACCTCAGATTTATTTTGTGACACTACTATAAAAGTATATATTGATGTTGTCTGCTAGAAGCAAGGTATAAGAAATGAATTGATGAGAAGAGATTGCTCAGCCACAGCCGGGGGTCAGATGGAAGTAGGAACCATGAGACAACTTTATTAACCAAAGAAAGGGGTATTTATAGGGACACAGGGTGAGGGTCTGTTTAATTTGAAAGAAGACAAATAAACCTGAGAGACAATTAACATTTTAAAGCCTAGGAGTAATTGAGGAAGGGGGAGTGTAGGCAGTGGTGGCTATCTCTGATTAAGAAAGCCAGCGGTGTTAGTGCATCTTAGAAGGTTATTTGAGTAAATTAGTTTTAAGTTTTTTAGGGATGGTTAACTAGAGAGGTTTTTTCCATCTCGTCTGGAATGATCCTTTTGGTTTGCAAATGGCGCACTGACATTAATACATATTTTAAAATTTGGAATTCATTGTTACTGACTTGTCACAAATGGAGCAGTGAAAAGTTAAAGCTTTTTTTTTGTTTTTGGAAATAGAGCATTTGGAAAATAAGTTCAGTAAACAAGGTGTGAAGTCTTAGATGCAACTCTAGTATGTGGGGTGGAGGTTCTGTTCTAGATCTCATCCTAGCTCATTCATTTATTTACAGATGAGAAAACTGAGGCTTTAAGAGATAAAAATTATTTGCTTTCTATCGCACATTCTTGTTTTCCTTTAAAGCAGAACCATGTGTAGGTGCTGTAATTCAGTGTGTATACATCTGCCACTGGGGAGGCTTTCTGTTTTCTACAATATCTGAATGAAATTGGACATCTTTTTAATTCTTATATTAAGTGATATGTTATAATGTATAATTATTACATATGTGCATATAATAGTGTAATAATCTTACCTAAGTAAAAAAATTATCTGTAAAATCTGAATTAGAATGTTAGTTTAAAAAAAGTCAAGCTGACTTTTATCAGTATTTTCTTCCTCAGTGCTTGTCTGCAAAATAAAAAATACTTAAGTTGTCTTTTTAAATTTAATTTTGTTTACTATATTTAGTATATGTTGTTTTATAAATAACCCTAGTTCTGCTTTGCTCAACTTTTAAGACAGTTTGCAGTAGCTCTTAATTTAGAAACTCTTTGGGAAGATTCTGCATCACTTTAAAGAGCTAAAATTGGAGCAGAGTATGTTCCATTTTAAAAGTTTGCCTCTTTAGATATTGTCTGCAGTCAGTGGAAAGAACTGCGTAGTGAGAAGTGAAGAGCAGGTTTTTTTGAATTTAATTTTTTGCATACAGTCTTGATCTTCTTTTGTATAGTTATGATCCACCCCCCCCTCCCCTCCCATAGCTCCCACCTCCCTTTCCCTGCAAGTCATTGATTGGTGTTTGACTCATTGTTCTCCTTCTTTTTGGGTGCAATGTCCCTTTTGTTGTTGTTGCGTAGGTTTCCAGGGATGACTTCTTAGCAGGTGACTATTCCAGGCATGTCTGATGACCTCTTGTTGGGTTTGTGGGGCTGCTGTCCTGGCTCCTTGGTTGTGGCACTTCCCTTTTTTTTTTTTTTTTTTTTTTGAGGTTAGGTTTCGCAATTTTTGCCCATGGAACTGCAGGCTCACGTTTCCCGGGGTACCACGGACTCAAGCTGTTCCCAGCCTCAGCTTCCTAGGTAGCTGGGATGACAGAAGGGTGCCACCACACCCAGCTATATTTTTTTGGAACTGGGTCTCGCTACATGCCCCCGGCGGGACTCAAACCATGATCCCTGGCCCTGGCTGCGTCTTCCTAGGCTGCTGCTTACAGGCATGTGTCACCGTACCCAACGGTTGTGGCACTTCCTTTGATGAAGGTGATTGTCTCCTTATCTCCAGATCTGTGTGATCACAGGGTTTCATGTTTCCTCTGACCTGACGTTTATTCCATTTGCTGCTTCTAGATCTTGTTGGTTTGGTATGTGGATTTGGGCTTACGTCCTAAGTGTAGCTCTGTGGAAGTGAAACTGGGTGACCAGAAAAGGCTTTTTACCTTTGACTTAAACACATACAGGCCTGCTTCTCTCTATGAAGCAGGCTACAAACAGTTCATGTACCTATTGCCTTTAACTTGCAGTGGACACACTTAGATACACCTCTGCCTGCTTCTCTCCCTAGGAAGCTGGCTGCAAGCAGGCCATTTACCTTTAACCGGATACACCTATCTGCCTGCTGCTCTGTAGGAAGCAGGCTATACACTGTTAATTAGCATTTACACTGTACCTGCCTACTATTAATATGCAAACATTAGCGACCAGTTTCTCTCTGCTGTCTTTCCCTCTTTCAGACCTAAAAAAAAAAAAACAAACTTAAAAACACAACTTAAACTCTTGTGAGTTTTTTTGTTACAGGAAGGATTTGATACCACTCTAAGTTAATTTTGTCTCCTAGACCTTCTGTTCCAGCCTGTAGATTGCTAATCGTCTAGAGAGAAAAGACCTTTGTTTAAAAGGCTAAAAAAAAACTGTGTTAGTTTTTTCCTAAGTAAGACAAGTTTGAGGTTCCCGTGTTTTGAGCAGGTGTAGCTTTGTTTGGAGTTAAGGCAGATGCACACTTGCCAGGGGTCAGTTGCGGTGAGCTGAGGCCCAGGTCATCCTCAGGCGGGTGTTTTCTAATTTAGCTCGGCTAGGTCCTCTTGACCCACAGGTCCTTGGCCAGGGCCCTCAGCAGGTCTGCTCACGGCCCGTCAGCCGGTTCGGACCATGCGGATGGCCGTGGCCTCTGCTGGGAAGGTCTGCTTGTTCTCGAGCGCTTCCGGTCCCTGTGCGCACACAGACCCTCCTGGCTGGATTGCTTCAGGGACGGCGGAGTGGTTGAAGAGGTCTCTGCGCTTGTGCCTTGGTGCTGCACGGCCCGGCCAGGTCCCGGCTCCAAGGCCCGTAGCTTGGCACCTGTGTCTTGGTGCAGAGGTCTGGCTGCGGGAGTGGAGCCAGGCCTCTAGAATTTCTCCTTTCTGCCTGAGATTGCTCAAGAGTTCAACTCGCGTTGCTCGGGTTGCTCAAACCTGGTCTCCCCTGTAGCTAAACGCAGGGCCGTCCTCCGGCTGGTGTGTGTGTGAGCCTCTGAGCTGACCTTCCTGACAGCAGGGCAACCTGACTGAAGGCTGGAGGGAGGGGATGGCGTGGGAAGCTCGTCGGGAGCCAGCATCCGGGAGCCAGCGCCAGGAGTGATGCCTTGGGAGGCTGGGGCCGAGGCTCGCTCCAGTCTTCGGGATGGGAACTACCCCGGGCCGTGTAGCGAGACCTGGCCTCAAAAGAGAGAGAGAGAGAAGTGATGCGCTGGGTGCTGTCGGCTGAAGCGTGGTTGCCTGTCGGGGAGCTGGTTTGGAAACTTCACGAGGGGGGTGAGCCTTGAACCGAGCTTGAAGGTGGTAAGATTTGGGAATCGTGTGCATGCATGTTGCGCCCGTTTTCCGAGGCTGCGCCGTCTCGTGTGGACCGTTGAGGGGTGCTTGCGTACGCCTGACCCCTGGGGTGCGTGTGGTGTGTGAGACAGGCGAGAATTCTACGCCGAACCAAACCACCATTGCTGTGTGGTGTTGGGATTGGTGGTGGCGGGGGTGAAAGACAGGGAGTTGAGGGTTTATGCTGCTGTGGGAGCACTTCAGAGAGTCTTGTGTTGGGAGGAGGATCCTGGTGCCAGGGAGCCAGGTGGACTTAGTGGGGAAAGCGCGTAGGGGGCTGTTGTGGTATTTCTGACCTGAACCGAGACATGGTGGGTGGAGGTTGGAATGAGAGGACAAGAACTGAGTGGACAGAAACCACTAGGGCGAATCTGCGGGGAAAGCACTGCAGATTTCTAGACGATTCTGAGTGTTGACGCTGGGTGCTGGGTGTTGATGGTGTCCTGGATGGAAAAGGGACGGGCGGGATAGGAGTCTGGTGTGAGAGGAAGGTAAGCGCTTTCCTGCAGCATGTGGAAAGCTGCCGCGGGAGCCCTGAAGTGAGATGAGGTTCGGTGAGCGGGTCGAGGCTCACCGCGTCCTGGCTCTTCAGGATTTGCTGAGCCCAGCCCTGCGCTTTGTCTGCTGCCGTGAGGAGGACGATGATACGGAAAGATGCCGAGGAGACAAGCGAAAATGAATACAAATTTTGCCTGAAGAATTGAGTGGTCGTTTTCATTTACATAAATAATGGACTTCAGGATTGCCCTGCAGTTTTTTTTAACAGAACCCGAGTATTCGGCATGCTCGGATTATGCTTTTACTTGTGACTTTCTTCTGGATCCCCTGGCAGTGCTTTCTGGGCAGATTTCTAGTGTCTCCGCAGATTCGTATTAGCGTAACAACACGTATAGTAGTACTGGTGAGCTAATAAATACGTTTATACAAGTAAAACTAATACGAAACGTTAAAGACTGAGGTTAATCCTGCTTCTGGACAGCTTATTTGAAGTGAACTGACAACTGAAATTCTTCCGTTTTTAGTTTTAAGGAGTTTGAGTATTATTTCACAGCCACAGGGTTTCAGTAGGTGGTTGGGGAATTTGGGAAATTATGAGAACTACCGCAGTGTTTAGCAGTGCCCGACAACTGCTGTCCAGTTCATTGCTGAGCATGACGTACAAAAGTGCTCAGTTACCCGCTCCCTTTCCTCCCCGGCGCTTGTGTCCTCTCCTTTCATTATTTGAACAGGCAACGTGTCCATTCAAAAGCAGTTGAGAATTTAGTACTAGAAAAATGACTGATGTGCCTGAAAGGTATTGTTCTGTCGCCTGTTGAGCGTGATGAGAAATGAATTCATGCATCTTCTGGTCCATGGGCTGGGAGCTGCTGGCATCGCATGTGAACTGAAGGAAGCCTGTTTTAAGAGTAAACAGTTGTGTCTGCTGCCCCTTAAAGAAGGCCTAGATTATGTAGTTTATTGTTGCTTTAGTGTTTCAATTAAAGTGTGACAGCTAGAACCTGTTACTTGCAAAATTAGACTAATTAAACTTACTTAGGTATATGAATATGTTAACAGATATTTGGTAACCGTTTTATGTCAAGTGTGCTGTATTAACTCTGAGAGCTAGTTGCTATTAAAAATTCAGGTTTTTGGATGTTTTGACATCTGGAAGAAAAAAATGTGTTCAGTGTTAGTTGTTAGTTTTTTCAGTCATGTGAAGTTGCATAGTTGAGCTAATACTGTCTTTCCCTCTTCACTCCCCTTCACTGAGTACTGCAGCTATAAATGGATCTCTCAAGATAATTCCCCAATAAATCTCAGCCTTCAGTTTCTAAAAAACATTTTTACAATCTCAGTTGCCCAAAGAAGTGGATGCTGTATATCATTATCTAGTTTAACACACGTATTTTAATACTCTGGCATATTTTTAGTTGCTTAGAGAGAAACTTGGGTTTTCAGACAGGCTGTTTGTCCTGAATTTTCCCACCATATATGACCCTGATGACTTTTTCATGGTGCTGTTTTTGTTTGCTTCTTTTTATTTTTTTTCTTCTTTTGGACAGATAGGAACATTCATTTCATGCATTTTTGCCCATGGAACCGCAGGCTCACGTTGCCCGGGGTACCACAGACTCAAGCCATCCCCAGCCTCAGCTTCCCAGGTAGCTGGGATTACAGGCATGCGCCACCATGCGCAGCTACTTTTTTGGAACTAGGTTTCGCTACGTGCCCCCAGCGGGACTCGAACCGCCATCCCTGTCTCCGGCCGTGGCTTCCTAGGCTGCTGCCTACAGGCATGTGCCACCGTGCCCGGCAGATAGGAACATTTAAATGTGTTATGCTGGTATATTAATTCAGTGAAAATTAGTTCATTTAATTTCCAGTAACATGAGCAAGTAATTTATTTATATTTCACTCTTAAAGGAGAAACTGCCCAGTGACTGTGAAAATTGCTGTTAAATTGCGATTGATTATTCATTTTGTGAGTGTTTCTGTGATGATTATGAGTCCCTGCTCTTTAACTGACTGGATTGCTGTCCAGTTGTAGTCAGTGTGGGCAAGTTACCGTTTAAAAGTCTAAGCAACGTAAATATAAATGACCTGAGGTGGGGGGTGAAGGGGGTTGTCAAAGAAGAGAAATATGTCAAGGCTGATATCAAAGCAACGTTTCTTTGGTTTCTTACTTGTTCTGGGATCGCGCGCTGCCTTTCCCCTTGAGGCTGGCAAGTGCGATGCGGCAGGAAGGGACTTAGCACCACCAAGCCGGTGCTGCCAGTGCCCTAGTGCACGTGTTCACGCGTCCGTGCAGCGTCACACAAACACGTCTCACCTCTGCCTTGGCGCTCCAGCCCGGTCAGCTGATTTTTTTAAGTCAAAATTCTAAGTGTAGTGGTTCATTATTAAAAGAGAAGATCATTGATTGAAATAAAGCCGTTATTAACAAAAGAAATGCTTTCAGATGCTTCATGTGAAGTTTAACTTTCGGTCTCCTTCACAGCAGACAGAACCACTTGGCACATTTCGCAGCGTCTCCTGAAGAATTCAGATTTGACCTAGTATGAAGACTTGAATCTTGTCTTTGGTCTGATTTATAAGCTATACTTTTGTTCTGTTCTGTGTGCAAGGTACAGTTTATAGTGTGGAAACTAAAATCTTATTAAATGTCGTCTTTATTTTGGCTATTATGTGGTAGCTTCTAAATTTTTTTTTTTTTTTTTTTTGAGACTAGGTCTTGCTATTTTTTTGCCCATGGAACCGTAGGCTCTCGTTGCCCGGGGTACCACAGACTCAAGCGATCCCCAGCCTCAGCCTCCCAGGTAGCTGGGATGACAGGCGCGCACCACCACGCCCAGCTATTTTTTTGGAACTAGGTCTCGCTACGGGCCCCAGGCGGGACTCGAACCGCGATCCCTAGCCCCGGCCGCTTGATAGGCTGAAGCTTACAGGCACGAGCCACCGTGCCCAGCCTAGCTTCTAAATTTGTTCTCTCAACAGGGTTCGCGTTACAAATGGTAGGTAGAGACATAGCATACTTACAAAACGAAAGGTTTAGCTTTCTAGATTCTGGAAAAATCCTTGAGAAAGAGTGAAAAGCTTCTGTTACTCTGCCTAGGTATCTTTTGCCTTTCTAGTTAAAAATAGATGGCAAGATGATGGCATTTACTGACTTGAGAAGGAATTTAAGACATTGGAAAGGTTGGTTTAATAGCCTAGGTCTAAATTCAAGTCATTTAAAAGATCATTGTTTGCTCTGTAAGTTGCTTTTATAAATTCGTCATCATTAAAGTATAGTGTTCCTAGGAGCCTTTTAGTGAATATCATTTTTTCCATGAGTTAAGTTTGGGTATATAGTTAAAATATTGACTATTTTGAGTTTAAATTTTTCAGAGTCATTTGGGTGATTATGCTGGCAGGCATTCTGGGGTGTATTTGTTGATTTGACTGTCCCAGTGTAGGTGATGTCAGGTTTTTATCTTTCATGCTTTAGACAAAACTGGATTTGAGAATATGGGCTATCAAGGAGCTTGATCTCTGTTTCACAGTGTTACCTTGTT
>PVHY01034425.1:0-10450 GCA_004024945.1 Uropsilus gracilis | reverse complement strand
GTGATGAAAAAAAAAAAAAACAAAAAACCGCCTTTCCCAGGGAAGTGAATGCCTGTCCACAGAGCCCTGGTGGGTGTGCACTGGGGTGGGGGAGGTGGGAGAGCCATGGAGACACAGTCTTTGTGCTCAGCGGGGTGGGACGGATGCTGAGTCCATTAGCGCTTGGAGGAGCAAGGGCTCAGAGGACCCTGGAGTAGCTCGAGGCGGCTTTGTGGGGAGAGGATCTGAACAGCACTGGTGTTGAATCATTCAGCTGACAGCTACTGAGCTCTCGCCAGGTGCTCCTGCTGCCGCTCCTGAGACCATCCAGAGGTGGCTGCAGGTACCAGTCTCCCCATTTTACAGAGGAAGCGCTAGCATATCCGGAGGCTGTGCAACCTCCCCACAGCCACACCGCCAGTGAGTGTGAGAGCCGAGAGCACAGGGCCTCCAGGAGGACCAGCCCAGGAAAGGCTCACAGGGGCTAGGATGGGATCACGTGGGGGAAGGACAGGAAGGAGGTATCTGGAGGGGCCAGGCAGGGAGGATCTGGGAGACCATGTAGGGGGGTCTGCGTCTGGTTGCTGAGCAGCGGCCACAGAGTGGACGGCTCTGCCCCCGGCAAAAGGATCCTGCAGTAGCTGACCGACACTGGCCATTGTGAACTCAGTATTTTGTGTGGTGTTTATGCTGTTTGCTGTTTCAAACAAAACAAAAAAGCCAGGCACACCCGGTTCTTGTCCTCTGTCCTCTCTCCACCCAGAAGTGCTCAGGGTTTGGTGGAAGACGACCGTGTTGCCGGAAGGCCCAGGAATTTCCTATCCTCAGACTTCCTGATCCTCAGCAACCTCCTTTGTTTGTGCTGCTGGTGCTGGGGGAGGGCACAGGACCGTCCAGGCCCCAAGCTCAGCCGGAGACAAACCACCGGGCAGGGGAGGCTGCTCTGCTTCCTTTCTTTCTAACACGAGGCCAGGAAGCGAGGCATTCTCCCAGCAGCCTCTCGAGAAGTCTCCATCCTGTTCCTTGTGCCCCTCCTGCCCCAACTTCCTGGGACAGGAACAGGGGCCTGCCTCTGGGGCCTGGGGCAGGCTCCAATTTCCCTGTAGTTTGGTGGGAGAGGAAGGAGGGAGGGCTGGCAGGGGTGGCTGGGAAGGAGCATGCAGCTGACCGAATCCAGGGAGGCCAGCATGGCAGCTGAGATAGGATCTCCAGGCTTTCAGCCGGGGCAGGAGAAGGGAAAACCTGCCAGCTGGCAAGGATGGGTCAGTCAGCAATACCTCTGGCCATCAAGGAGACAGGGGAGTCTCTTAGACTGTAAAGCTCTCTACTGGCACCTTCCAGAAACCAAACCCTCCCTTCTTGCTCTGTGTCCAGGCTGTAGACCCCAGGTGCTTGCCTGGCTGGGCACAGGGCTGATAGGGGTTTCCCTGGGTGGCTACCAGGTTATGGGCAGTCTTGTATCTAGTGTCACTTGGGAAGGGGGACTAGGCTGATATGCCCCAAGCGCCCACTGCACCAGGTGGTATATAGAACGTGCTCTCTTCATTCACTCCCATTTTACTGATAAGAAAACAAGCTCCGCCTTCTGGAAGGCCTTGGACAGGTGATTTTGCTGTCCATGACACTGCTCCATGCCTCATTTCCTCCACTATAATCAGGACAGATACATTATAAGGTCTGGGAAGCTGTTGTGAGTAGACAGTGTTCAGACAGGTCCCCTTACCTGCCAAGGGACACACAGCAAGGAACAGAGAAACACACTAAGGCTGGCTGTACCCAAGTTCTTTCATGGGCCATACTGTCTCCTGCTGCCCCCCCCCCCTGCCTCCTCTCCTCACTTGGGAAGCCCTGCTTCTGGGGATGATCCTGTCAAGGGGAGCATGGCACAGCCTTACTCCTGCCCATCCTCCAGCTTGGGGAATGCCCCTGCAGAGGGGCCAGCACAGAGCCATGGATCTGATTTATACTCTGGGTAGCTCCAGGCCCCATGCTCATCCCCTCCCTCCCTCTCCTGCCTCCCTCCCTCCTTCCCTTTCTCCCTCTATCCCTCCCTTCTCCTGCCTCCCTCCCTCCTCCTCCCATTTTCTTATTTTCCCTCCCTCCCTGCCTCCCTCCTATTCTCCTCCCCCTTCTTCCTCCCTGGGGGTGGTAGTATGGTGGGGGCAGCACTGAGAAGAATCAGGCTGCTGCCTGGCTGCCTCCTGTCTGTGGCCATGTAGAAGCCCATAGCAGAGGAGTGCAGTGCCCCTGGGAGACCTGGGTGCCTTCACTAAGGAGTGGGGGAGTTGAGGGGCGTGTCCTTTACTCCACCAAGGAATAAGGGAGCAGAAGATGGAGCCTGTGAACACTTCAGAGGACTCCCCCCCCCCATAAGATTCACCCCTGTTTCCCTAGGCTAGCAACTCTGTGCCTGACTCCACCAGTTGCTATGGAAACGATTAGGCCAGAACAGGAGGGGAGAACAGGAAAACAGGAGATGGGTAGGCAAGGGCAGCTGCTGCCAGGCCATGAGTCTCTGGGGTCCAGTCTCAGCAGAGAAAGCCCTCCTGGCCCATCTGCACGGGCTACTTGCCATCTTGACCCAGGGGCTGTAGCCACTTGGCCAGTGTCAGGAGAGGGGGTCTCACTCAGGCATCATGATATCAATGACTGCAGTAGCCACAGCTTACTCCTGCATGGGAGCCCAGTTCTGGGTACAGGGATATTATTATATATAAATTATATATATATATAATTATATATATCATATATATATATATATATTTTTTTTTTTTTTTTGAGACTAGGTCTCACTATTTTTTCCTGTGGAACTGCAGGCTCATGCTGTCCGGAGTACCACAGACTCAAGTAATCCCCAGCCTCAGCTTCCCAGGTAGCTGGGATTATAGGTGCATGCCACCACGTCCAGCTATAATTTTTTGGAACTAGATCTCGCTACGTTGCCCCAGTGGAACTCGAACCACAATCCCTGGCCCCGGCCACAGCTTCCTAGCTGCCACTTGCAGGCATGCACCACCAGGCCTGGCCATTGAGAAGAGTACTATTATTAACCCCAATTCACAGATGAGGAGAGCTCGGAGACATAAAATCACTTGTTTAGGACACAGTTGTTGAGCAGCAGCAGAGCTGGGAAACCTACCCAGCCAGCCTAGCCCTGGAGGCCTGCCCCCAAAGCAGTAACTACAGCCAGTCCTGTCCTTGATGCCATGGGAGCTTTCCAGTGAGCCCCCTGAAGCAGTCATGGTGTATGGGCAGGGAGGACCCTGAATTTCTGGACACATAGCCCGCGTGCATCAGGGACACCCAACATGAGCAGAAAACGCCCCTTGACGCCCAGGCTACGATTCCTAGGTTTTCATCTCCTCGGTTTCCTTGATTTTTGCCTTTCCCAGATTCAGAAGCTGCCACTTAGGTGCCATTGAGTCGATGGCTTCCACTTCATTCCAGTTCTGTTCCTTTTCACAGATAAAATACCCACTGACTTCAGCAGACCTCTGCAGACCTGACGCCCAGGAGCAGATGAGAAGCCTGACAAATCGCCCACCTGGGCACCATTTCTCAGGGCAGCGTCATAATCATACCAGCCAAATGTATTGGCCTGTCTCACGGTGCAAAAGCCACCTGCCAACAGATGGGCCCCAGATTTACTGGAGGCCCCTGGGGATGTGCAGGTTGAAAGACTATGGGGGGTGGGGAGGATGAAGTGGGGGTCCTCACTACATCTCACTGGGCAGAGCGGAGCTGAAGGTGTGGATACTGGGCCAAGTAACCAACCCTGACTGGTCACAGAGCTCTGGGCATTTTACACTCCAGCCAATCCCCTTAGGTTCGCTGGGTGTGCACAGAGAGGAAGCCAACCTTAGGGAGCCTTTCTACCACTGGCTGTGTTGTAGCTGCAGGGCAGGAGAGGCAAGCACTATATTCTTGGTCTCAAAAGATCTCACAGTTGGGTCAGCAAGGCCAGATCCACAGGACAGTCAGGGGTGAGACCCAGGGAGAGAGACTGGGGCAATATAAGTGTTTCCATTTGGGCCCTGAGGGAGAGAAGAGAGTCAGCCTGGACCTTGAAGGGCAGTAGGAAGGTTTACTACTGGTTTACTGTTGAAACTTCACATTTTTAAAAAAGGTTAAACAAAAAACAACAATGACCACAAACATGACTGTCTGGGCAACCCCCACATCCACACTGGCCCCTGGGGAGTGCGGCAAATACTGGACACGCATGTTTTTGTCTGTGCGAGTCAAGGGCAAGAGCCTTCTAGTGGGGAGGCCCTCCCTGCACAGTCTCCCAGGTCCCCTGTAAAAAAGCTCCCCTGAATCACCCACCCACCCCACTCCCATCCCCTGCTACCTTTGGGCTCCAGGCCATTGGAATTAAAGTGCATCCTCTTCTGACATTCCGTGCAGCTCATCAGGAACCGGGTCACGGCCTCTCGAGGAAGGAAAGCATAGGTCTCCGCAATCTGGGGGAGAGAGGAGGCTGGCTCGGTATGTGGCTCTGGTGGGGGCTGCCTGCTCACCGGGTCACCAAAGGCTGTGCTTTGGCAGCAGACTCCTGGCTCTTGACAGGAAGGGTGGGACTGCAGGAGGGAAGGGCAGGTGTCCTACTGCCTGAGCCATGGAAATGAGTCAGTACTGGTACAAAACTGTTTACTTTTAAAATTTGAATACAGGAGCTTAAAAATTGACCAAGCGAAAACATTTCCACAGCGTCTAGTCTTTAACCTATGTTCTAGTAAGCAATATTCCTCTCAGAGCATTTTGTTGCTGCGGCTGAAAAATGAGCTTATAAATCTCACTCTCGGGTAAGATAAAACAATTTCCCCTCTTAGAGATGGATAAACTGAGACCCACTGATAAATCTACTGACTCTGGAGCCTGTAAACAGAACCTAAGATTCCCTAAGATATTTACCTCAACACCTCACAGATGAAGAGCCTTTTTAGGGATAACTGCAAAGAAAGGAGGACGCTGAGAGATCAGATTTTTTTTCCAGTTGGACAGGTTCTTAGGGACCACTACGTGCCAGGTGAGGTCACGAGGCTCAGAGAGGTAAATCTGATTCACCTAGGGTCTTCAGAGGCAGGGCCAGACCAGAGGGCACCCACAGCTACCTCCAGGGGGCCTCCCCTAGCTGGTGAGAAGGAGAAGGGGGTGTGGTGGGAAAGGTGAAGTAGGAGGGAACACAAGGGAAAGGCCGCGAGGGGACCTGGGGGAGTGGGGGGCGTGAGGCCAGAGTCCCAGTCCGCTCCTCTTGCTCTGGTTTCTCCACTGGCCCTGGTTTGGCTGCCTAGGGGAGCAGTGCTGGGGACCTCTTGGGTCCAGGTTTCCAGGTTAAGGCCAGTAGCCTAGCTGCCCAGTTGCTGGTTTTCACATCAGAACCCAGGGTCCTTCCTCTCCTCTCCACTAAGGGGCAGCATCACCCCGGTGTTCCACCTTCCTCGCCGCAGCCTGGCTGGGGAAAGTTGGCTGAGGACGCTGGTCAGCCAACAGTGGGGGGGGGGGACTGCTCTCCAGGGCAGCGCCCCATCTGTTCCACGGGGATGCAGCAGCGCCCAGCTCCATCACAGCACCTGGGAGGGAATGGCAGGGCTGGAGGATGGGGTTGGAGGGAACTGGGGACCCCAAGCTGCAGCAAGGTCCTCAGAAGATCAGCTCAAGCTGCGCTCCCAGCTCAGTCAGCACCTGGAGGTCCCGGGGCCACTCCCACCCAGGCTGGCGGCAAATGCAGAGTTAATTTTGGTGACACAATTGTTATTTCTCAGCTGATTTGATGCTCTGTGGAGCAGGCAGCCTCCTTGATGAGTTATCTCCCTTCCAAATTCCCTGTCTGATTGCCTCCCTCTAGAGGTCAAGGACAAGGGCAAACCCCAATCTCTGGTTGGAACTGGGAGATGGGACGGTGCTGTTCAGCCGTGTGGCCCATCCTCCTCAGGGACTGGTGCCTTCCCTGCCACAAACATGGACATCATTGTTCCCAGTCCTGGGCTGCCTGGAAGTCTTAGGGCTGCATGTCCCTCCAGGTCAGCTGCAGGGTGATGGCTATAGGGGTGAACGGGCAAGAGAGGAGGATATCCACTGGGCAAAGCAGAGGCCTGTGGTGAACTTGGGCTGACAGATGACCTCACAGGCACCCTGAGGCCACAGAAGAGCATCACAAAGGACTTGGGAGAGGGGGCTCTTGGCCTCCCAGGAAAAGAAGGAAAGGTCCATGGCACAGGGACAGCCCTGCACAAGCACACGGGGCTTGCCTGCTGCTGGGCATCTCAGTATAGCTTACGGGCTCAGGAAGTGCACTCGGGCCCTCTCTGGAGGGCTGCCCACAGGATGGGGAGTGGCCCTACTTGCCACCTGCTCCGTGGGACAAAGGAACATGTCCTAGAATGGGTCCTGCCTGGGGGTTGGCATGGCAACCATAGCTCTCCTGACCTTGGGATGCAGAGGTAGGGACACGACAGGATGAGGAAACTCAAGGTGTGCCCCTTCTGGCCCTAGCTCCCAGGAAGGGGTAGACTGAAGGCAGGTGGTGGAAGTCCTTGGAGCTGTCTGAGACCTGAGGTCCAGGGAGGGAAGCCTGGCATGGGTGGCTTGGCCTGGCTGAGAGTCCCCCAGAGAGTCAGGAGCGACAGAACCAGCCCAGTTCTGTGCTGCTGTGGGGAGCCCCCTGAGGAGGTCACCCACCCTACCGAAACCTCAGCCTTGCCAGGGCATCTTTCAGTTCTCACTCCTGGCTTGTCCACATGAAAAATGGGACCCTGGTTCCCATAGTCACAGAGATGCCCACAGTCATGCTGACGCTGGGAGGACCATCCCTGAGGAGGCTCAGTGGGATGGTGGTTTGCAGATAGTTTTAGAGCTACAGACACTGTTCTGGAAATAGACTCATTCTGAAGCTCCAAAACACATGATGAATAAAGATGGAGCCGCTGTGCTGAAGGAGGGGAAGTTTCAGGACCCCTGCCCCATCCAGCACCCCTCAGCTGCCTGCTGGCTCACTAGGGGTTTCCTGCCTGGACATTGCCTTTTACATAAATTTGCCTTTGATGTTTTTCTCCCCTGAGTGAGGTAAAAAACCCACGCGAGAGCGAGATCTCACCGGCAGGGAGAACAGAAGCTATTTGCAGAGTCGCTGACTTGCAAGGCCCCATCTTCCCTCCCCAACCCAGAGGCCGACAAAGACAGATGAGGCCAATTGGGGGGATTTGCACCACTTTACAAGATCCTCCTCCTGCCCTGCGGGTGGATTAGCACGTGGTGGGCCTGGAGCAGCTGCTGACCACATCTGGCCCCAACTCCAAAGTGGTCTGGGCAGCCAGATCCGGACTCCGGAACCTGATCTAGCCTATCAGCACCCTAGGAGAGAGGAAGGAAGCAAGAGGGCTCGCTCCAAGATGGGTGCAGGAACCAGAAAAGGCCCTTGAAAAAGGATTTGTCCTCTACATGGATGCAGGGAGTTTTACAGAACCACTTAGAACCCTCCCCAGTTTGTCACCCTCCACAGCACCGGCAAGACCCCCTGGGATTCTCTGACCCTCAGATCACACCCCACCAGGGGCAAGTAATGGAGAGGACCACCTCTCCCCCATCCCCCATTAGCCACTGTGAGTGGCCGTCTACCCCGGCCCATGTGCCTCCAGCTGAGGAGCACTCACTGCCTGCCCTCTCTGGCCCATGCTGGACAGTTGTAGGAGCTAAAAGGGTCCTCTTTCCGCTGAAGAATGTGCCTCTTTTAATGCCCTACACAAGTCTGCCCATCTCCCTGCCAGTTCTCTGCTGCCTGCAAGAACCTGAAATGTCCCAGGTGCCCCAGAGACCATGAACCAGTCCCAGGATTCTGGTTTGGCAAATCCCACAGAGGCAGGTTCAGAACCCTCAGCCCAGAACCTGACATGAACCGCAGAGGGCCAAGCTGTGCTTCTCTGCAGCCACCAGCATGAGTTTCTGCGGGGCTCCCTTCCACAGGCATGGGTGGGGTGGGGGTGTCATGTCTGCAGAGTGAGGCTGAAGAGGGAGAGCAGGGCTGAGGAAAATGGGAGGAGATGAAAAGAGGGGGACAAAAGCAGCCAGGCACCACCCTCTACCCCCCAAAAAAAGGGTGGCATGAGAAGGGTGACAGATGGAGAAGAGGAGGAGAAGGGAGAGGAGGGAGGTGCAGCCCCCTTGGCCTCACACCCACTGCAGGAGGCCTGCTCTGCTGAGCCTTGGCCCTGCTGCTGAAATTCCAGCTCTGTGTGCAGCCCAGCTGGCTCGCTGCCAGTCATGTGCCAGCTCCAGGCTGGGCAGTAGGAAGTGGGGCACGCGGCGGGCATATGGACGAGAAGCCAGGAAGTGCAGAGCAAAGGCTGGACGTCCGCTTGGCCCAGGGACCAGTCCCGCTCTGGCCTTTCCACAGGATGAGGCCGCAAGCCCCAGTCTCCACAAATACCCAGGGAGAGCCTGTGGAGAGTCCTGGTGCTGGGCCCCGAAGGGCCAGGGAAATCACATGGCCAAGTCCACCTACTGGGACAACAGCACGTCATCAGGCTTGCCAGCCACCTACAGGAGGTTTGAGAGAGGCAGGGCGTGCAGTGCTCAGGGCTCAGGCTCTGGGGCTGGCTGCAAGGCCCTGAGCCTCAAAGCGAGGTGACCTCCAGCAGGTTCACATCGCTCTGAGCCTCACTCTCCTCATCTGTAAAGTGAGGGTGTTCCCCCACAGAGACCCTTCAAGGCTCAGAGTCAGTCCAGGGGGGCAGTGCTGAGCACGGAGCCTGGCACATGAGGGCTGCTGGGCATGGACAGTGTGAGTGCTGAGAAGGTATCAGGACTGAGACCCCACTGCCGCGCCTGGGCACCTGCCCTCTGCCCATGACCCTCAGAGCTCAGGTTGCTTCCCAAAGCATAAGTGTCGTGAAGCAGGAAAGGATGGCGGGCAGATGGTATCACCTGCTCCTGTCCCCCTCAGCTTGGCCAACCCCTCTGGTCACTCTGAGGTCCCTGATGTAACCTTAAGCTTGTTGAGAGCCCGGGGTCATCTTCTGAGGACAGAGACCAACCCGATTGTTGGGTTTTTCTAAAAATCAGGCCATGTGGGGGAAATCAGAGACTTACACAGGTCATGTCTACTGCAGTTCAAGGCTATTTATATGAGGCACTTCGGGGGTGGGGGTGTCCCATCTGCCCTAGGTGGGAAGATCACAGAGGGCAGGTCTCCAGGAAGCCAGAGAGCCAACACAGAGGACACTGGCTGACTGCCACTCAGGCTGCCTGTGTGACCTCAGACAGGGAGCTCAACAGTCTGGGTCTCTTTCCTTAACCGTGAAACAGGACCACAGTGCCCCTGCCATTAGGACCACGGTGAGGCCTAAACGAACATAAAGTGGTTGTTTTCACTGGTCTTGTGGTAGGTAGGCACTGGGATAAATGATTCAGAGCTGTGTGTGAGCCAAGGTGATGGGCCCTGGTCACCGTCCCTTCCACCTCCCCATAGGTGACATCTCCTAACCCTAGATTACCATCTCTGCTCCCTTCTGCCTACCCAAAGTTTAGACTTCCAGCTTACATGTCACCTTCTCCATGAAGCCCCCCTTAGCACTGAACTCTAGTGTCCGGGGGTGCCTTTGTTGAACACCCAGGTAGCTGGGTTCTCGTTCCCTTGAAGATGGTCTTGGAGACATTTCTGCTTCTCCTATCTTAGTTTTGCTCTCAGCCTCTCCACCCAAATTGAACTGTGATCTTGAGGGTGGAGACCAGGTCCTCAGACTTCCCCTGGGGACTTCCAGTACTGACTGCATGGGGTTGTAGGGATCGAATGCACTCACATATAGGAATAGGAAGCATTCAGGACAGGCCTGGCACATGGTAAATGCCATTGAAGCATTTGCTCTTTTAATTATTATTATCTAACCACCCCCATCCCCCAACCGCCACGGGCCCAGAGCAGGCTGCAAGGGGCTGGGTGGGGGAGAGGGCGTAAGTGAAGCAGAAACCGGGAGGAGAAAGATTTCCTCCTGCTCTCATCCCTCTCCTTCCCTCCCTCTCATTCCCTTCAACCTGCTTCTCCTTTGTGCTCAGACCACAGAACCCGCCCCCTCGCCCTGTGAGCCATCTCTGGCTGCCATGCCCTTGCCCTGTGCCCCCCTAGGTCCCCAAAGGCCGTTTCATCATGCCTCAGCTCCCTGCCCCGCCCTCCGCCCAACATGTGCAGAGCCCGTGGCCTCTTGCCAAGGCCTGGGGCTGCCAGCAGAGGCAAAGAGACAGAAATCTCACCGCTCGGTAGGTTTTCTTCTGCCCAGCGTGCTTGGGGGCTTTGCCTGGCTCTGCTGAGCTCTCCACATGCATCGAGTAGATGATGTCAAAGAAATCTTCCACCACAGCGACCCGCTTCAGAGAGATGCCCTCCGGCTCCGACAGGCCATCTGCCCCCTGCGACAGGGTGGACAAGCTGTGTTAGTCTCAGGGAGGATGGAGGGTGAGAGCTGGGCCCTGAGGCACC
>PVHY01034424.1:0-10454 GCA_004024945.1 Uropsilus gracilis | reverse complement strand
TTCCCACTTCACTAACATTTGTTAACTATCCTGATCTTTTGTGCTCTTCACCTCCCCTGCCTTCTTCCCCCTCCTCCTCTCTCGCTCCATGGTTCAGTCCCATTGGTTGTTTTCATTTTTTATTTGTTTGTTTGATTTTCCCTATATCCCTCATATAAGTGAGACCATCCTGTACTTCTCTTTTTCTTTTTGGCTCATTCCCAGCTATTTTTTTGGAACTAGGTCTCGCTACGGGCCCCAGAAGGGACTCAAACCGTGATCCCTAGCCCCGGCCGCTTCATAGGCTGAAGTTTACAGGCACGAGCCACCGTGCCCGGCTAGCTCCTACTTTTAACTTATTAAACATTTTTTTTTAGGTAACTTCATTTTGTAACTCTATATATGATTTAGAGGTACAGGTTCACACCTCTTCAGATGTCTGTTACTACCCCTTCCTAGTACTCATTTTCCTCCACAGCAGTTTCTTGGTGATCCTCCCTTTTTACTGCCTTTTTCTTGTCTGGTAGCCATAATTCTACAGTCAAGCTTCTATGGTTTGTTTTGCTCTTTTTTTTTTTTTTCTGTTCCTTCAATGTTTCTGTCTTAGAATCAATTCTTCATCTGTCTATTTGGCAAATATATTTCTAATGTAATTTATCGTGGTCAACCTTGTTACTGATTCTCATTTCTTGTTTTTTCCTACTTAGTTCTTCTATTTCTGGCAAACTCCACTTCTTTATCTATAATTTCTCTCCATGAATTTTCATTGACATTCATCTGAAAATAGCTAGCTGGAAGAGAAAAAGGGAATTTTTATAATGGTAGAGTGGTGTTTTATAGAACTCAAGGGCAGTGAGGGACTCGATCTAGCTACTCAGATGCCTGGAGGATGTGCACTTGTATGCCACCCATCTGCTGCCTTCTTTCTCCTTCTCTGAAAAATGAATTCCTTTGCTTTTCTGGAACAACTATGATAATAGAAGATGTCAACCCATACTTGCCAATAGACAAGTCTTATTGTATATAGCCTAGTTACATCAATAAAAAGTAACTTCTCTCTCAGTCTCAATCTTACCTAATTGTCCTAGATTGGATCAGATACCCAAACCTGCTCCAATTAACAGTGGCTATATGATCCCATTTTATAAGAATGACTCATGGAAGATAACAAAACATGGGCATGTTAATAGGGGCATGGGAGGAATTGCTAAGTTTAGAGTTTAGATATTGGACTGGCAAGAGAATGTCTCACTGACTCATTGACATAATCCAGTATCTCTCATATCTAAGCCTTAATTTCCATTTAGCTTAATTTCCATTTGCTTAACCAATAACCATTTGCTTGAAGCAATATTTATCTTTATAATATATGTATAACATATTTTAAGAGAATTACATATAGTATAAATATAACAGGAATATCAAGTATTAGCTATAATAAAGCAGGAATGTTTTTCATAAAAAAAAGAAGATATTTATTCTGCAAAGACCAGGAAATGATCCCAGGTTTCTTTATGGAAGACTGTACAGGAAATTCTTCATCAAATATCTGAAAACTGCTTCAGACATCACTTTTTGTAATACTGTTGTCTCTCAGTCTTCAACTAGCAGGGTTCTTCTTCTGTATAAAGCCATATGCTTTTGTTGGACTAATGAGTTAAAAATAGAACTTAATTTTGACCTGATATTCTAGGCTTTTCTATAACTTAAACATTGAAAATAAATCTTTTATTTAATCACATGAACCCAAAGTATTATTAAATTTCTTCTAAGAGTTTATGACACATTTATAGTATGGTTATGATGCAAGGTTCTGTTCAATGACTGATATATTAATTTTTTATATTAAATTGTCATCTTAGCAGTCACACTGAATGCTGACCTTTATAAAGTATCTTTTCTTTTCTTCCTTCCACTACCTATACCCATCCACCTATATGCTTCTCTACCCCATTCCTTTTACCCTTTTCCTTATTTCTTATGTTAGCCTTATTTCTTTCTTCTCTGAATTCAAGTTTTATTTCTTCTATTGTTTACATGTAATTGTTTTGGGTATTCATAGTTCACAGATGAGCAAGACCATCCAAAATCTTTTTCACTTTTTGGCTGATTTCAATCAATTACCTCAAAACAAATCTATTTTGTCTTCAAATGCCGCTGTTTCATCTTTTTCACAGCTGTATAGTAGTCCATCAAATAGATGCCCCATGATCACTCTATCCAGTCATCAACTGAAGTGTATTTCAGTTGGTCCCATGATCTGGCATATGTATAAAGTATCTTTTCTTACAACATATTATCATCTTGCTGCTGCTAAGTGGAACATTGTCTTGAAATGAGTAGGTTCTTCCTCACTATTGTGTCTTCCTTCTTATACCAATACCAGATATGTAATTTTTTCCTAAATAAATTCTTGGAAAGTACATGGGGCTTAAAGAGTTTTATTAGAGTGATGTTGTTTAGTTCTTTGTACTCTGATAGTGTCCAAAGATGCTTGTCATAAATTCCTTGCAGGTACTTGTATATTTTTTTCATTTAACCAGAGTGGAATTTATTTCTCCTATGCTTTTGTTAAGGTTAATCCTGTAATTTGCTTTCCCTGTAGTTGAGTTTGGGAGTCCTAGTATTTAAGAGACCTGGCAGTTTCTATTTAGCTCTTCAAGTAATGATCATGTAAGAAGTCTATAGTCTATGAGACTAGGAGAAAGCTCACATGGAGTTCATAAGAGAGATGAGACAAGACAGGAGAGTGAAACTTCCTTTGTCTTTTATCAGAGTATAAAAGCAGCTTAATGAGTGACTCTTATTGGCATTGTAAGCAGAACAGCTCACATATTTAAGTTTAGCCTAAATTCTTACAGAATTAAAAGACATTTATTTTTAAAATGCTAAGTTTTAAGGTGGTTTCTTTGGGGGAAAAACAAACAAACAAAAACCTGAAATAAATTTTTTTCAGTTTGTACGCCAAAAGTCATGTAGTGATCGATCATGAAAAATACTTTTTAATGACTGACAACTCAATTAGGTTCATCTTTAATTTTGTTAAAAGGTATGAGGATCACTTGATTTTCAAAAGGATTTTTCATGTAATTATTAATGTCATTCATTTTCTCTGTTCAAATGAAGTATGATGAAAAGATGAAGCATGAGAAATATGCTGAGGTACAGTGACCCTAAGAAATACAGCCTAGAGGTCTAGATAAGAAGGATCTATCTAGGTGTCTTCCTGACTCAGTTTACTGGTATGAAGCCCAGTTTCTCATTGAATCTTCCTCATTCTATCTTTACCACCTCATCCCATGTGCTGCTACCAATGATAGCGCACCTGGAACACTAAAACAAGTAAAATGCATATAAACCTTTAACTTCCTAGTAGGGGACTCAGGCTTTGGATATGAGTCCGCTGAGTGGGTACTCGGTACCCACTCGGTACTAAAAAACCTGCTTCTGGCCGGGCCCCGCGTCCTTGTTTCCCAAGTGCTAACTTTTATTAACACCAATATTTTAAGTTTGCCTTGTTTCCCAAATATAAATCTTTCTACCTGCGGCAGGATTATAAAGTATGAAATAGTGAGAAATGTACTTTTCTTTAAAAAAACAGATGAAATATATAGTGGGAATGAGAGTTAGCCCTTGGAGGATAATTTTAGTAAAATATTCAGATGATCTGGAAACAGAATCATTTATAGCTAGCCATTTGTTATTATTTTAGGTTGCTTGAATAGGTTTGGTCCATTAATTTAAATGCAGATGGCAGCTTCCTCAGGAACTCATTCTTCTCCAAGAAATTGCTAATAGTTATCAGTAAATACTAAAACAAAAACCAAAAAAAAAAAAAAAAAAAAAAAAGAAAAATCAAATAAATCACTCTCCCTTTCTTAATTTCTAAAGACTTGTTAGGGGGAGTGGTGATCTAAATCATCAGTGAAATCATAGGTGTTTAGATTAAAAAAGTCTTTTTACTATGGCAGAAACTTTGTATGGTTTCTGGTCTTGCCTTTCTACAAAATGTAGCTGTCTGGTGCTATCACTGATGATATGTAAGGACTAACTTCTTAGCTGACAGAGGCAGCTAAGAACACAAATCATTTGGTGAGACCTCCCTTTTAACAGAAACCCTGGGGGCTTATTAATTTCTAAAGGCATAGAGACTAGATCTCATTGTTCTTGTCATTTCCAGGCCTCCAGACAGAGAAAAAGAGACTCAATCTTGGGATTGAGTGAAAATGAGAAATAGGCAGTGGAAATCTTACCCTGAAGCTAGGTATGGTATTGTGCATGTGTGCAGCTGTGAATGAAGCTTGCCTTTAGCCATATACAGGGACAATTGAATTTAGAAGAGAAGTTATAGTTCAAATCTCATCTTTTTTCCGGTTAAATCATTAATATAATAGCAGATACCTATGCGTACTTTTCTGGAATGTCAAAAATGCAATAAACAATTTTAACTACCATATATATGCATTCATATACACATGTACGTATATACATGTATATTTGGATGTATGCATGTGTGCCTGTATGTGTGTATGTGTATTTTTTGGAGAGAAAACAAATCATGATTTTTAGATAGAGTTGGCTTTCTATATCATCTAGTCCATGTGAACTCCAAAGACTACTGATTCTGCTTTCTCAGTAGCATACATCTACCTGATATAAACTAGATTTTTAACCTACTCTAAAAATTTCTCCGTGGTCAGAAAACCCATGAAGATCACCAACTCACTTAAAAAGATCTAGATTTTTAGTTTTTTAGTCCTCTTTGTTTTCATAGCTTCATAATATATTTCAAAATGTAATTATTGTACTTCACTCATTTTCTTTTTCCCTGGCTGCTGCAGTGGGAACACGGATCTGCTGCTACCTACTGCATTCTATTCAGAAGTGAAAGTCCTTTGGTATAGCTTTCGATTATATTCCTGGAAGCTGAGACTCCAGTTTGGTTCTCTTGCCACCTCAATGTTTCTTCAAGTCATGCAGAATCTCCTTATAGCTGTTTTTACTCTGCACTCCCCTAATTCAGGTAGAATCTACTTCTGTTACTTTAAAGAGTGAAACTTTATTAAGGCAAAGGTGGTTAAGGTTGGAGAAGGAAAGTGCTGAGAGAATAATTGATCAATAGAAGACTATTTTGCATGAGGATACCATAGTATGTGCATGCATTTTAGAACTGGAAGCAAAATGAAATTCCGCATGGAACTTTACAATGAGTGTAAGAAACATTATGAACCAATCTCTAGTAGAACAAGTGCATCCATGTTACTGTTGAAACTGCTTTGGTATATGCAGGTCAAGGAGTTTCCTAGCAGATACAGTAAGAATAGAAGTTAATACTCTGACCAAATTGGATGAGTTACGCATCCAAAGGAAATCATAAACACCAGTCACACCCTGCCCATTGCTAATTAAAAATTTAAGTCTATCTTGTGTCAATAGCCATGTTAGAAAGAATAAAAGAAAAGCACAAATGTGGAAATGAATAATTAATTTAAATTGATCAGTTTCAAATAAAACCACCAGGATAGTTAGTTGGCAAAGATGGAAGACAACTTGGGAGCCAAGATGAGGTAAGTAATTTAAAATACAGAAATTCATATTTCTGCATGTCTGAATATATAGACTAGATTTCAACCCCTTGGCAATACATAGTGAGACATAGTCTGGATGCTGGTGTAGGAAATGAGTTTTTCTTTTGGCTGTGGTAGACAAGAGCTAAAAATTCAGTTGAAAGTTATCAAAAATATTTATAATCTCATTAAATATGAATTTTGTTACCAAAACTTCTGTTTTGGCCAAATTGCATTTTCATTTGAATAAGTAAACACAAAAATATAGATTTAAAGATATATGTTTGAACTGAAGATATGAAATTGCATTCTTAAAAAGACAGGGGAGAAAAGTACAAAATTGGTCTAATATCTAGAGGTATGGAAGATAACCTACATTTTCTTAGCAGTTGAGAGTAAATTTTTCTAAATCTTAACACAAGAAAATTTTGATAAAATTTTAAAATATTCCTTCTTAATGAATTCACTTTTTTTCCCCTACTCACAATTAGACCCTGAAAAATTATCATTTGGTGGCACATGTGTTTAAATAAAACTAAATTTATGTGACTTGGTGTTTTACCTCTGTCACTATTACTTCTTTTGGAGAATGTTTTCTTTTTGCACTCCTATGCTCTTACTCCTATATGTTGCTACAAAGCACTTTGCTACAAAGCAACCCCCCCCCAAATCGTGCTGTATAGTGTAAGTCTGCAAGAAGAAATTCCATTATTTTCAATTTTGAAGCAAATTCCATGCATCAGACTTTCCTGTGGTATAGCCAGCTACAGAGCAACTGAAAGACAGAAACGAGAAACACAGATCTTGATCATGTGCATGGTGTTTCTTCTTCCTTGTGGAAATTTAGTTAAGCAATTGATAACTGTTTTTCTGGAAAAGAAACCTTCTACAGTGTAAAGTATATTTATCATCCATGTGTCATGGGGGCATGCTTACTTGGAAAATAACTTCTTTTGAGAGATATCTGTGCTTTATATACACCAAAGTAAACAACTTAGAAATGAAAATACATCCATGAAAAGTATATTTGAATATCTTATGCTCAGTCTTGCTTGTCTTGGAAGTGAGTGGGTGGGTGTCTATATGTGTGTATATTCATTATTCAACACTTTTATATATGAACATATTTGTTTCTAGTAAACTACAGGACATTTTGATATCTGTGAAAAGAGATAGTAATTTACAGTAATCTTTAACCCAGTTTCTTTTAACTTGGACCTAATATTTCCTCTACTTTAATCAATGCTATAGTGAAAACAGTATTAATTGTAGATCAGGTTATTTAATGCTTATGCTAGCATTGGTCCTATAAATTATTGCATAATTAGTAATTTAGTCTTGACAATGATTGCATGAAGTAGACATTAATATTATTTATGTTTTTTTTTCCAGATGAGGAAAATAAGTTGAGAAAATCATGGTCATGGAGCTAGAGGGTGACTGAGCCTGGATTGGAAAGTCAATATCAGAATCATTGCTGAGTCAGAGACTATAACAATCAATATGTTTTTACTTGTTCTTTTTCAATTTGCACTTTTATATTTTATTAGGAGTGGCATTTTGATTGCTAAGGTTGTAGAAATACCTAAAGAGGGCATACGATGGAATGGAGGGCTAAACTATTAGAGCAGGCATTGACAAAGACTTCTTCAGGACAACTAAGAAAAATTTATAAAAATACTCTTTCACAAAAAGACAAGTGCAATAGAACGGAGAACCCAGAAATAAACCGATATTGATATGGACAGTTAGTCTATAACAAGTAGCCAAGATTATACATTGGAGAAAAAAAGTCTCTTCAAAAAATGTTGTGCGGGAGACTGGACAGCTTTTCTTTAACATGGTTCTGCACATGTTAAAGAAAGAAACCAGCCAGTCTCTCACACACCACATACAAAACTTAACTTAAAATGTATTATAAACTTAGATATAAGATTAAAACCATGAAAGACTTCGAGGAAAACAGGCAAAACACTCCATGACATTGGCTCCATGGTTTTCTTTAACAACAAGGGAAGCAAAAGCAACAATAAACATACAGAATTAGAACAAACTATGAAACTTCTGCACAATGAAAGAGAATCTTATGGAAACTAAAAGGAATCTTACCAACTGGGAGAAAATATTTGCATATCATGCATATGATAAAGAGCTAATATCCAAGATCTACAAAGAATCCATACAACTCAACAACAAAAACCCTGTAACACTCAGTTAAAAATAAAAAAAAAAAAAGCAGAGCTAACCACATATTTCTTCAAATGAGATTGGGCGCCTTCAGGGTGGTATGGCCATAGACTCCACATATTTCTTCAAAGGCACATTGATGGTTAGCAGGCACATGGAAAAATGTCACCATACGTTATCTTCAGGAAGATAAAATTCCAAACCTCACTGAGCTATTATCTCACAATTGTAAGAATGGACCATATCAAAAAGCCCAGAAACTACAAATGTTGGCAAGATGTGAAGAAAAAGAAACTTGTATGCTGTTGGGAGGAATGTAGACTGGTTCAACCCCTATGGATATAAGTTATGCACGTTTCTAAGAATATTAAAAATTGATCTACTATATAATCCAGAGATCTCCATTCCTAAATATTGACCCAACGAATGCAAAAACACTAATTCAAGGGGTATATATGCACTCCTGTGTATATTGCAGCACTATTTATAATAACCCAGTTATGGAAACACCTGAGTACCCAAAAACAATGGAATAGATTGAGGATATGTGATCTGTTTCCATAGTGGAATGCTATCCAGTAGTAAAAATGAGATAAACTCCTGCCATTTGTAATTATACAATGTACCTGGAGAGGGATTATACTAAGCAAGATAAATCAGAAGGAGAAAGACAAATTCTTAATGGCTTCACTTATGTGGAATGTAGAGAAACAAAAGCAAAGGATTACATAAAAACAAACCTTAGGAATCTCATTGTAAAATCGAGGTTTCCTGAGGAATTTGAGGAAAGTGGAGAGCTAAGGGATGTGAGGGACCCCTGTATTGGTGGAGGACTATGGGATTTGGTGATAAGTGTAGTGTGCTAGCATTTCTGAAAGGATGTGATCCTAAACCTATGAATCATTCACAGTGTTGTAACCTAGTGTTATTTTAAAAGTCTTTCTTGTCCTGATCCGTGAACATTCTGATTCAGTATTTTTGTTTGGGATGTGACTTAGCAGTCTGCATTTTAAATCTCTGCTGAAGGTTCAGATGTGATTTAGATTCCAGAATTTCATTTCAGCTCTTTCTAAAATGGGTATGTTGTTATATTATTTCAGCTTGTTGTTACTAAATGTAATCCAAAGTTTTACATTCTAATTCATCTCTTTAAATATATTTATTTTAGAAGTGAAAAATGAGATAAATAAATAAAAAACCTTTCGGCCTTTAGTCTTTTTTTAAATGAGTGGACCAATCTAGGGCTTCCTTGTAGAGCACAGTGGTTCAGTGGAAGTATACGCTTATATTTTTTTTATTCAAGACAATCTTTGTTTTCTTCACATTTTTATTCTGAAACTAGTAAAAGATATGTGTAAAACATCTACCTCCTCTTTTATTATTAAATCAATTCCACATTTTTAAATTTTATTTTTTAACTTGATTGCACACACACACATACACATATATATGCATATATATGCACATATATATTTTACATCATCATCTACTCTGAGGTTCTCCCACCACCTTATCACCTGTGTACCATCCTAATCTCTTGTGTCTATCCCTCCCCTGATTTTACCTTCCTCCCCTCTCTTGCTCTATGCTTCAGTTCTGTTGACAGTTTTAACTTTTTCTTGATCATTTGTTTGTTTTTCCTGTATCCCTCATACAAGTGAGACCATCCAATATTTCTTATTCCCACTAACATGATTCCTTCTAGCTACATCAATGTTGCTGTGAATGACATATGTTTGTCTTTTTTGATTGATGATGAATAATATTCCATTGTGTACATGCACCACAACTTTCTGACCCATTTGTCTGTTTTGGGACATTTGAATTGTTTCCATTTAATGTTATTTTTGAATTGGAGAAACAAACTGCCTCTATCTCTTTGTGCTCAGTACTTTCCCCCAAGAAATACAGAAATTCTGCATGAAATGGTATGTGAGGGCAGAATTATGGTAGCTGGATTTGGATTGGTAAGAGGGGCTCCTAAAGTCAAAGTCAGTGGTCCAGTAACCTGCATCTAGCAGGACTCCATCTAGAGGACTGGATTTGTAGATGTAGAGAAGTTATGTTGTATTGGTAATTGTTACTCTTGTATGTATTCATTGCATATAGAAGGTAGCCACTCACTGTCATAAGTGTTCATGACACTTATGATAATGCTCAGATTTGTACATTCATGAATGTTCATATTTGTCTCTCACTCCTTAGCAATAGAGGACTTAAACAAAAGATGGCTGTAACAAGTTAATATTTAACCAAAGGAAATTTTTTTCTGTATCATTAATATAATTGGTGCAAAGAGTTAAGTACTTTTCATATTGCAAGTTGCTATGCTTGGCTCCTAGAAGCCACAGTATCTAGTGCGTTCAGGTAAAAGGAGAGGACAGATTCTTTCTCCACAGCTTTACTTTCTTGTTCCCATATCAGTGCTGATTGACCTTTCACACTGTATTTTCAGAGTACAGAGCATTTGGGAATTGTGTTTACTGTGAAACAATAAAACGGTTTTGGAGCTAAGTCATCTATCTGAGAACTCAGATGTAGAAAGCACAAAGTATATTTTTGCCTGATGTGGAAGAAACACATATTTCTTAAAAAGCTTAATAAATTTGTAGTCAGACTTTGATTTTTCAATAGGAATCTTAACAAATACTATAGATATTATATTCTGTAGTCAAGACTATTGATTCAGTGTTTCTAGTTCTGATTATGAGAATTAAAATA
>PVHY01034423.1:0-10453 GCA_004024945.1 Uropsilus gracilis | reverse complement strand
GCCGATTCCCATCTCCTCTCCATATTGGAATCCCAATCCAATTGAATCCTGAATCGAATCCTTCTCTTTGTTTGCACACCCTTTATATACCCTGATTTCCCGCCTTCCAGGAAATCTGTTTCACCTTGACTATTTCACTTCTTTCTTTCCCCCTGCATCCCCCTGAAGGGAAATTCCAGCTAAGGTCATTCCCCCATTTAACATTACCTGTCCTTGAAATCTGCAATCTTAAACAGGAGGGGGGGGGGCACACTATCAATCCCAGCTACCTGGGAAGCTGAGGCTGGGGATTGCTTGAGTCTGTGGTACCCCAGGCAACGAGAGCCTGTGGTTCCACGGGCAAGAATAGCAAGACCTAGTCTCAAAAAAAAAAAAAAGCTTATTTGAGTAGTAAAATCGCGTAGAGTTTGTCTACATAATTGTGAACAAACTGATGGTATGCCTGCTTTAATTAAGCTCACTTAATGGAGCTTTTACTTATCAAAGATGAATAAAAGATCACATTAACTTGAACAACCTTTGGATAGTTTCTCTATTTCAGAGAATTCTCAGGAGGCTTAATACTTATTTTCCTTTAAATTCATGAAATGGCGCTCATTTACATTTTAAGGTTGGCCACACCGCCTGGAGGTAGACAAATACTCGCCATCTATTAGCACAAAACACAGAGGCAGACAAAATAGCAACCCGCGGCTTCATTTGAAAGTGGCAAGTAGGAAACAGGCATGATGTCACTAGTCCAGGAGTCTCTTGAGCCCTGGGTGCATGGGCAGCGGGGACAGGCGATGACCGAGAAAATGCCCTCTGGCCGGCTCCCTTCCTGGCCTCTGCTTTGCTGTTCTACAGGGAGGTGTGGGGTCTGGGCCTGCCTGCTTCCCGAGAAGGGCAGCCATTCCCTCTAAACAGCCCCTGAGTGACTTCACTAACCCCCAACATGGGTTAGTGGACCTCGCCCAGGAGCTCACGGCATTAAACTCTTCTAAATTCTCCTTGGCCTGGCTCCTCATTCTCTTTCTTCACCGCTGTCCTTTCATATTCCTGGCTCCTGCTTCCCTCCCTCCTCCCCGTCCTTTCAAAGGACATGGAGAATTCCCACTTTCCATAGTCCACAAGTCCAGTTGAGGTGGCAAACTAGAGTCTGTTTTTTTGTTGTTGTTTTGAGACCAGGTCTCGCTATTTTTGTCTGGAACCACAGGCTCCCATTGCCCGGGTACCATGGACTCAAGCAATCCCCAGCCTCAGCTTCCCAGGTAGCTGGGATTACAGGCACACACCACCACGCCCAACTATTTTTTGGGACTAGGTCTCACTATGTTGTCCCAAGCGGGACTCGAACCACGATCCCCAGCCCCAGCTTGTTCATAGGCTGAAGCTTACAGGCATGAGCCACCGTGCCTGGCTAGAGTTTGTTCTTAAGACTTACTCCTTTAATACAGAATGCCCTACACATTAGGTCAATGTTTAAGTGTTCTCAATTTCTGTTAAATTTACTGTACCTCATATTTCCTTGAATTGTTTCTCAGTAACTTTGTCTCTCCCCCTTTCTGGTATGTTTATGAATTGGAGTTTTCATCATACTTTCACTTAAAAAAAATTTAAAAAATAAACAGCCCCTGAATGTTGGGCCCCACTCCGGGAGGCCAGATGTTGACATTAAGGCCTATTAGCCACAGCTGGTGCACTGGGCACTCCCTCATGTGTTCTGCCAGGACTCCACCTCACAAGTAGCTCTTCCCATATGCCAGGACATATGCCCTGTCCCGGAGGGGTGGAAGTGGAGGGGTAAGGGGGGTGGAGGAGTGGGGGTGTGTCTCAGCTGTTTGATGGTATCCTCCTTCATCCTTTGGCCACGAGGGGCTCCGTGGGGGTCAGCAAGGCCCCTGGCTGCCTGATGCCCTGCGTCTGCTGGACTTGGCTATGAAACATGTTTCTTTAAAAGAAAACAACATCCTGGCTAGTTTATAGGGAAACACTTTCCATCCACCTGGTGTTTCTGGCATACGAGGACCTTATAAGGTTAGCTACTCAGATGCTAAAGTATTTAATAATGTTTGGGGAGATTTTAAGGATCGTTTTCATTGGTCTGTTTGTTTCCAAATAACTCCCTAACCCATCACCCCCCAAAGTTCTCTCTCTAGAGGTTTGTGAATCAGAGGGACAAATCTCAGATCCAGCTAAGACAGGGCCAAAGATTTACATCTGAAAGGCACAGAGAAAGGATGTAAGTTTTTTCCCAAGGAGTTTTGGGGCTTATTGACTTATTAGCAGAGGTCTAGGATACTTCTTCTCCTGAGCAGAAGGACAGCCCAGTGAAGTACTGTGTGGTGGTGAAGCCTGACCCCAAGATGGGCAGTGCATTGGGTCCCCAACATGGGCAGTGTATTGGTTCATAATATTTAAGCATTGATGGACTGGGGTAAGATAACTGGCCACTTGTGGCTTTCAGGACTTTTTTCCTGTTGAATTCCCTTGTAAATAAAATCCCTTGTTAAACTGCATTTGAGTGGCAACTGCTACGCACAGGTTGTGCGAATCTGAGAGAACCTGGGTGGCAGAACACGTATTTTAAGTGTGGGTGGTTGGTTGGCAGCTTCTGTCCCATCTCTTGACCCGATTTCACCACGGGAAATCTGCAGGCTCTGGGGTAAGGCATCTCAGCCTCTTGGGGGTCACTTCACAGTCCCCAGAGACTGACTGGAGGGGAAGCAAAATGTTATAGCTTCCTAACTAGGATTTCTTTTTTATTATTTTTAATGGTATATATATATATTTTTAATGATATATATATATATTTTTTTCTTACATTGCTGTATACCCCGAAGTTCTCCCACCACCATAGCACCCATAAATCATCATCGAGATCCCTTGTGTTCCTCCCTCCCCTGACCAACTGGGGTTTCTACTGGGCCTGAGAACGAAATGGACATGGTGCAGATTAGGGTGAGAAAGGACACCATTTATCTCATACCCTTTACGTGGCACAGGAGCCCTTGTCAGGAAATAAGGGTCCAAAGAAATGACAGCAGCAAAAGGATTTTGTGCCAGGTTCAACAAATAAGCACTTATAGGAAAGTCAATCAAATGTGTGGGAAACTAAAGAAATTCAAAGTATTTCCAGCTCTGTCTGTATCCCATTGTCTTGGTTTCAACTTCCAGTCCTGATGATAAGAATGTTACTCTTGCCAGGCACGGTGGCTCGTGCCTGTAAGCTTTAGCCTATGAAGCGGCCGGGGCTAGGGATCAGGGTTCGAGTGCCACCGGGTCCTGTAGCAAGACCTAGTCCCAAAAAAACAGCTGGGTGTGGTGATGTGCTCCTGTAATCCCAGCTACCTGGGAGGCTGAGGCTGGAGATTGCTTGAGTCTGTGGTACCCCAGGCAACGAGAGCCTGCGATTCCACAGGCAAAAATAGTGAGACCGAGTCTCAAAATAAAAAAGAATGTTACTCTCTCCCTCCCCCACCATAGAGGGGAGGACATCTTCTGTGTGGGGGTTTTATCTCCTGCTTCTAGGAAGAAAAGTGGCTGCGTCAGAGGAGTCTTCTTGCCTCTGCTGTTTTTATTGGTGCCTTACCTCAAACTGAGTCTAATGCCAAGTGGCATATTTTAGGGTGATAGATTCTGCCACCTTTTTTTCTTTTCTTTTCTTTTCTTTTCTTTTCTTTTTTTTTTTTTGATGCTAGGTCTCGCTATGTTGCCTGGGGTACCACAGACTCAAGCAATCTCCAGCCTCAGCCTCCCAGGTAGCTGGGATTACAGGCGCGCTCCACCACGCCCAGCTATATTTTTTTGGAACTAGGTCTCACTACATGCCCCCGGCAGAACTTGAACCTCAATCCCTGGCCCCGGCCACTTCATAGGCTGTAGCTTACAGGCACGTGCCACCATGCCCAACTGCTCTTAGATGTTTAAAGTTGTGGTAACCAAGAGACCACGCCGGCCGGGTTCACGGAGCCACGTCACTTAGGAGCCAAAGCAGCATGTGCTTCTGAGATGGTGTCGCAGCTGCTGAGGATGCATATGTCCTACTTTGCCTTGGGGACATCCTGCCACCTCAGTTCTTCCAGCTCAATATTTGGGGCAGAAGTTGCCTAAATCAAAGATCACTGCTGAATGGCTCTAACTTGCTGAGCTCTACATGTCTGCTCTGTCACGAAGGAGGAGCAAGTTCCCAAGGAACTTGGAATCCAACTGGGGAGATGCCCCAGCCCCAGGTGATGATGATGGTGGGGACATGGAGGGCAGCAGCTCTCTTGGAGGACAATTCCCTTGAGTTCAAATTAATGACAAATGACAGCGAACAGAGACTGCTTTGAAGACTTAGCTGAGGCAAAGGCTGGTGGATGTTTAATCAAGATGTTTGTTTTGTGGTTTGAACAGAAAGTCGGGGAAGGAATGTGAGTGGGTAGGACTGGGCAGAGTCCCAAAGGGCTTCCTGGTCACATGTGCGCATGACATGACTCAGGTCTGTATTCAGTGCTGTTTACCCCCAAGGGTTGCAAAAACAGACTCCAAGAACACCCTTGGCATTGCCCATAATTGCATAATTGCATGATCACAAACAGAGTGATAAGAGTGCTGGTTAGAAACAGTGGAGAAGCAGGAGCCTCCACACTTCTGGAGAGACTAATCAGTGTCATCAAGATGAAGGTAAGGACTCCCCAAGATGCCCAGGCCTGGCCTGCCCACTTTGGCAGGCAGATCATTTCAAGATGAGGTCCACAGAGGTCCTGCAGTCTCCCAATAAACGTGAAACACTCCCTCCACTACCTAGAATAAATACTGGGGATCTTACCCAGAATTAGGGTTATTATCAGAAAAAAAATCCACCTTCCTATTAAAGAAGCCTGTCTCTTGGGCCAGGTATGGTGGCACGTGCCTGTAAGTGACAGCCTAGGAAGCTGCGGCAGGGAGCGGGGATCCCGGTGTTTCAAAACAATAGCTGGGCATGGTGGTGTGCGCCTGTAATCCCAGCTACCTGGGAAGGTGAGGCTGGGGATTGCTTGAGTTCATGGTACCCCGGGCAATGTGAGCCTGCGGTTCCACGGGCAAAAATAGCGAGACCTAGTCTCAAAAAAAAGAAAAAGGAAAAGCCTGTCTCTATGGCGGGGCAAAACACCTAGTTCCCTCTAATAACATCCAATCTTCATCTTCTAAGTCACCTCCTCTTCATGTGACTCCCTCTCCTCTCTCTCAGGTTCCTACCGCATCCATGCTAGGGACACATACCCTCATTGTTCCTCATTGTCTTTGGAGTTTACATGTCTGTGTAGGTTCTCCCTATGTGTGAAATGAAATGTGTCCATTTTCTCCTAGTAATTTTTTTTTTTGAGACTAGATCTTTATATAGACTGGGGTAGTCCCAATCCCACGGACTCAAGCGATCCCCAGCCTCAGCCTCCCAGGTAGCTGGGATTACAGCTCCACCATACCCAGTTATTTTTTGAGACTAGGTCTTGCTATGTTGTGTGGGGTAGTCTTGAACCCACAGACTCAAATGATTCCTAGCCTTGGCCTCCCTCCATAGACTGGGATTAAAGAAGCATGTCTCCAGCCTGGCCTCTCCTAGTAATTGCCTGATGTTAATTGGATTACTTAGTTCATTTAATTGAGAACTCAGGGATGATTTCCCTCAACAACACAAACAGCAAAGGAGACCACAGTTCTCTATCTGGACTGTGAAGAAATCATCCTCCATTCCAGCCCCTCCAGAGGTAGCTGTGACCTTCCCTGGGATGGCTTGTCTCCTCCCTGGTGTGTCCTGAGCATGTCCCAGACACAAACAGCTGAGAGGGTATGCAGATGGCTGCAAGGTAGAGCTGAGTTCCGTCCCTGCAGAGAGGGCCCCAACAGAGCCCAGGCAGCTGGGTGGACCAGCACCTTGTTCCGAAGCCCAGGTAGGTCTAGTCTCTTCGCAGATCACCCACTCTCAGCTGCCTTCTGTCCCTATGCTAAGTCCCTTTTTGCTGGAAATAAAGCTAGGCGATGAGACCTCAGAGGGGCAAACCTGATAGCTAAGGGAGGAAACAGACCAGATGCCTGACAGCTCTGCTTTGCTTAACAGGGCCGGAGAGCCTGTGGTGGCAGCCTGTGGTGGCTCCACCTACCCTAAGGTCGTTGCCCATCCATCCATGTATCCATGCATCCAGCCACCCATGCCGTTGCCCATCCATCCATCCATCCATCCATCCATCCATCCATCCATCCATCCATCCATCCATCCATCCATCCATCCACCCACCCATCCATCCATCCATCCATCATTTATCATCTATATGTCATCTATCTAATCTATATTTTAATTTTATTTTTTAAATCATAACCTTGGGAAATGGTTTTGGGATACCTCCCATTTCCTCTTGCGCCTCCCCTTCACTCAAACCCCTCTCTTTGTTGTTGGCTAGTCTGTGCTAAGTCCATTAGTCTCTCTCTTGTGGCAGTGTCCTTTCACTGGGTGAGGGACTGTGTTCTTGGGACCAGGTATACTGTGCTGGTAGGTTTTCAATGTTAACCTTGCCTTGGGCGGCCTGTCTATCTTTATCTGTGGTCTGTCCATGTCTTCTAGCTGCAGGCTGTCTCCTCCAGTCCCTTCTCTGTTGTTTTGCTGCTTTACCTTATGGTTCTGGTGTCTGGTTTAGGGGGCCTCACCCCCAGCCAGTGTGGGTGAAGAAGTCTCTCTGGGGATACATGCGTCTGTGAATGGCCGTTGTAGATCATCTCCTCCAGTGAGGGTGTAAGGAGCTGGGAGGGGGTGCAAACAGCACAGCTCATACCCCAGGAAGGTGCTCCCTCAGTCATCGGCTTCCTCCAGACTGACTCCATCGCTTTCTTTCTCCACCAGACCTAGCCCAAGGACCCAGGGTCCTTCTGGGATCCAGCTTCTCCTTTACTTCCCCCTCCCCCACTCACTCCCCCAAAACCCTCTTAGTCTGGCCTTCCATGACCTCTCAGCCCTCTCAAATGCACAGGGTTGATAAGTGATGAAACTGGGGCTGCCTACATAGAGGCTCGTTCTTCTACTTTTTGTGAGTCTGAATGTCTCCAAGAAGAAAGTGAAATCTAACAAGAGAGGCGAGGGAGGCAGAGGGCACAAAAGAACAGGGTTGTTAACAGGTGTTAGGGAAATGGGAAAACCCCAGGGGCACACAATAATGTAATATATATAAATAAATACAAATAAATACACATATATATGCAAAATTTTTTTAAATTAAATTAAATTAAAAAAAATCAGTCATCACAGAGATAGTTGACATTCTCAGCGGACATCTCTTCTATCCTATCCCCCATTATACATTCCCAGAAGTAATCAGCAGTACACTGGATTTGATGTTTATCATTCCTGCGGTATTGAAACATTTAAATCACACATATGAGTAAATAATATATTATTTTGCATGGTTTATAATTTTGTAATTATAGTATTATAATATGTATACCTATCTGTAACTTGTTTTCTTCCCACAAAAAAAACTTTTTAAAAATTGGAAAATTGAAAAACAAACAAACAAAAAACAACAAAAAAAGAAATTTAACAAGAGAGAAACAGAAGTTCTCACCTGGGTCCCTACCCCTTCATGACACCTGGAGCCTGAACTCACGCTGTCCCTTTCTGGAGGACTTCGACATCTCTTTGCCTCCTGCTAAACCCCCTCCGAGGCTGGGCAGGGTGCCTCATGCCTGTAAGCTTCAGCCTATGAAGCGGCCGGGGCTAAGGATCGCGGTTCGAGTGCCAGCTGGGACCGGTAGCGAGACCTAGTTCCAAAAAAATAGCTGGGCATGGTGGTGCGCACCTGTAATCCCAGCTACCTGGGAAGCTGAGGCTGGGGATTGCTTGAGTCTGTGGTACCCCGGGCAATGTGAGCCTGTGGTTCCACGGGCAAAAATAGTCTCAAAATAAATAAACAAATTAATTAATAAGTAAATAAAGAAAGAAAGAAAGAAACCCCCTTCGCCTCCAGCCTCTGCTCCCAGCAGCACTCAGACTGATGAAATTCTTCCCCCAGCACTGAATGCAGATGGCAACTGGTGCTCCTCCTCCTAGACTTGGCTTGATAGCTTTTATTTTTCATTTTTAATTTCTAGAAATTGAAGCCCTGTTGTTTCACTCCCTTGTGAGTGTTTGGACAGTGTAGGATTTCTCTCCCCAGGTGCAGTCACCTTAGTGCTCCCACCACCAGGGCACCACAATCCTCCAATCCTCCACCATCATTTACTGTGCTCTCCTCCCCCTTCTCACTACACCCCTCCCCCAGGCCTTAGACCTAGAGACCGCTTTCAAAGGGTGTTTTTGTTTCATTTGGTTTTTTAATTAGGTCTTGCTTTGTTGCCCAGGCAACTGCAGACTCTCGTTGCCCAGGGTACCCCATACTTAAGTGATCCCCAGCCTCAGCCTCCCAGCTGGGATTATAGGCATGCACCACCATGCCCAGCTACTTTTTGAGACTAGATCTCACTATGTTGCCCCAGGCAGGTCTCGAACCTGCAGACTCAAGCGATTCCCAGTCTCAACCTTCCTTCCTAGGCTAAGATTAAAGCACGTGCCACCATGCCCAGCTCTTCACGGGGTGGTTCTAAAGGTTGTGTTTGTCTGATCTTCTGTTTGGTCTCCCCATATTCCACATACATTTGACACCAGTTGGTATGTATTTTTCTCCTTCTGGCTTATTTCACTTAACATAATTCCTTCCATCTCCATCCAGGCTGCTGCAAGTGGCATTTACCTTTTTGATGACTGAGTAGTATTCCACTGCACACATGCACTGCAGTTTCTTGAGTCACTCATATGTTTGGGTTGTTTTTCTATCTTGACTGTTCTAAATGGTGCTATAATGAGCACCGAGTGGAGGTTCTAATTGAAGGAGTTGTGAGACCTGAAGCAGAGTGAGACATTCTGCTAGGCTCTCTTTATTCTGGACTGGGGGCCAGGATTCAGGTTCAAGACCGGCACAGCCACCAGCCAGGTGGGAGAACAAAACCAAACTACAGCACAGCACACCTCGGCCAGGCTGTCATTAACAAGGGGGTCAGAGGAAGGATATCATCTTGGCAGAACTTCAAAACAGCCAGGCGGGAAGAAGGGTGTCTTTTGAGGTATTCTCACCCAGTGTGTTCTTGGCATGGTGGGAAATGAGCACGTTGCCTCCACTCATCCCAGGAGGACTGACACACGTTTGGCTCCAGCAAATTACCCGGCTCGCCCCTGACTCACCCAGCCGAGGCACGCACGCACACGCCTGCAGAGGTCAATGGAGGTGACACAGCCCTTACGGGAAGAGGGACAACAGACACCTATTTGAAGATGTCAGGATGTCACATCAAAGTCAGGTATTTTCTTTTTTGTTTTGTTTTGTTTTGAGACTAGGTCTTACTATGTTGCCTGGGGTAGTCTCGAACCTGCAGACTCAAGTGATCCTCAGCTTCAGCCTCCCAAGGCTGGAATTACAGGTGTGCACCACCATGCCTGGCTAATTTTTGAGACTAGGTCTCGCTATGTTGTCTGGGGTAGTCCTGATTCCACTGACTCAAGCGATCCCCAACCTCAGCCTCCCAGGAAGCTGGGATTACAGGCACCTGCCACATCACCCAGCTGCTTTTTTTCAAGACAGGTCTCGCTGTTGCCCAGGATAGTCTCGAATCCGCAAACTCAAGTGATCCCTGGCCTCTTGCCTCCCAGCACTTGGATTACAGGCACACGCCACCACGCCCGGCTTCTAAAAGTCAGGTATTTTCAAGCTACACAGCAAGAAGGACAGGGTTTGGAGGACCAGCCCAAAGCTGGGGAGGCGAGCTGTTTGGCTACTACCAGTCCTAGGTGCCCTGCAAAACAGGTTCACACCAGCAGCGGCCTATGGCGGCGATGGGTCGCAGCGAGTTTCTGATTGGATCCTTACGACGGCCTGTGATGGGGTGCGTGTCCTTCACGCAGACGGGGAAACGGGCCCAGAGAGGTGGGTCCCCACTGGCCAGATGCTGGGGCCTGTATGCCTGGGACACCGGCTGCCCAGGTTGCGCCAGAGGTGAGGCAACGTGCAGATCCCAGCCCAGGGGTCTCCAGTGTGCCTGCTGTGCCCAGGCTTTCTCAGCACCAGGAGGGTCCGACAGGTAAAACCAGTGGGACTCTTCAGCCTTGGCACCCAGACACGCGGGGAGGAAGGATTGGGGGGACCTGGGAGCTGGAAGGACACAGACCCTTAAAAAATGAGCTTGAGGAAATAACCCGCAGCACTGGGCCATGCGCACCCAAGGGCGCCAACTAGAAAGGGCTCCAGGCCGGGCACGGTGGCTCGTGTCTGTAAGCTTCAGCCTATGAAGTGACCGGGGCTAGGGATCGCGGTTCAAGTTCCGCCTGGGGCCCATAGTGAGACCTAGTTCCAAAAAATATCTGGGTGTGGTGACGTGCGTCTGTAATCCCAGCTACCTGGGAAGCTGAGGCTGGGGATTGCTTGAGTCTGTG
>PVHY01034422.1:0-10453 GCA_004024945.1 Uropsilus gracilis | reverse complement strand
CGCCCCTATTTATGTATTTATTGCCCGCGCCCCTATTTATGTATTTATTGCCCGTCTCCGCCTCGCGGCGGGAAGCATCTATTTTTCTACTTTTTGTAAAACACGTAAATAAACAGTGGACAAGACGCTGGCGTGTGGGCTCCGAGCCGCGTGGGACCCCTTCTCCGTTGTCACACAGTGTCACCCACGTAGCTCCTGCTTCACCCCACCGTCAGCTGGGCCCCTGGTGGGGTGTGGGTTACTGATCGCCGGGGTCTCAAGGGTGGGAGGCCCAGGGTGCTGGGTCACTGGCGGGGGTCCAGTGGGGTCTCCGGAAGAATCTGCCTCCGCCTCATTCAGTATTTGGGGACTGGGGCCAGCACGCAGAGGTGGGATGGGCGCCTGTCACGGCAGTGGGCCTACGCTTCCTCCTGGGCGGTCCTGTGTCCCCCGGTCACACCCGCCTCGCAGGAATCTCTGCGACTCCCCTGCGGAGTCTCCTTCCCGCAGCGGGAGAAACGTCTGTGCTCCCAAGTGTCCTGTGCGCCGGGGCCTGCCCTGCTCAGTCCGGTGACCCCCGCCTGAAGCCCACACCCTCAGTCTGTGCGCATGCGCAAACCTGGGGCCAGGCCAGCGTCCGGGCGCGGCCACTCAGCCATCACCGCGCGCGGCACGTGGGTCTGAGGGGCTGGGCGGAGCGCGTGGTCTCTCCGGGGTTGTCGCCTCTCGCTTTCCGCTCCGAGAAGTGCTCCCGACAGGCTCCTCCCTCGCGTGGCGCCCAGGGCAGCGGTGGTCACCCGGAGCCCGGCTGCAGGGCACCCTCACGTGTCCGGGCCACTGTTGACCGCGACGCCGCCAAGGCTGTGGGCCGCCCGTCCGCAGGACAGGTCACCGCGCAGCGTGAGAAGCGCGGCCCAGGCCACGAGGCCGCTCCCAAGGGCCCCCCACTCTCGGGTGCTGCTGGGCTCCCAGAGGGGAGCTCGCACTTGCCGTGCGGGGCTGCGGTGCCCAGCTGCTTTTTGAGACATTCTTTGCCCACCCAGCCGTGCGTGGGCACCGGCGTGGCTTCCGCGTCTCCAGCTGTAAACATGGCGGCGACGAGCGGGCGGGCCCGGATTCTCTCCCCGCGGGTGTTTCGTTTCGCAGATAAATACTCAGAAGCGCAATGGCTCGATCTATGGTTCTGCTCAGGATTAGCCAGGAGGCCCCCTCGGCATTCACAGCGGCTGCCTCCTCTCTGTTTCTTTGCTTTGGTTTTTCTTTCGCTCCTTTATATTTAATTAATTTTCCCACACAGCTTTCCACAGTGGTTTGCATTCCCACAGGCAGGGTAAGAGTGTCCCTCTCTCCACATCAATGCCAGCAATGCTTGCTGTGGGCTGCTCTTTTTCATAGGGGCCATTCTTACTGGTGTAAGGTGGTATCTCACTGTGGTTTTGATTTGCATTTCCCTGAGTATTAGTGATGTGGAGCATTGTTTTGCCCGTGGAACCGCAGGCTCTTGTTGCCCGGGGTACCACAGACTCAAGCAATCCCCAGCCTCCGCTTCCCAGGTAGCTGGGATTACAGGCGCGCGCCACCACACCCAGCTATTTTTTGGCACTAGGTCTTGCTACGGGTCCCAGGCGGGACTCGAACCGCGATCCCTAGCCTCAGCTGCTTCATAGGCTGAAGCTTACAGGCACGAGCCACCGTGCCCGGCTCTATTGGCCAATTGTATTTCCTCTTTTGGAGAAGTGTCTTTTTAGATCTTTTCCACATTTTTTTGATGGGGCTTTTTGTCTTATTTTTGTTAAGTTGTGTGAGTTCTTTGTGGATCTTTGTTAGTAGGCCCTCATCATTTGTGTGTAGGGCAAAGATTTTTTCCCATTCAGTTTCTTAAAAGGTACCCCTGAATTGTACGACCCAGCCCCCCTTCATTCTGGGTCTATCCCAGAAGTGGGATCAACCGAATCCATGATTCCATGCTGAGCAGAGCTGGGATCCAGTCGGGGAGGTCGTTACAAGGCGATGCTTGAAGTAACTGGAGTAAGAAATTCATTCTCTAGAACTTGCAGTTCCGGCGTGTCTGTTTCACACCAGCATGGCCGGGCACCTCCAGGCATTCACCCAGAGGCTCCCTTTTCGGCACCAGGCCCCCAAGGGCAGGCATCGTTAACCATTTTCATGGCAGCCTTGCAGAGCTTCTCTGATAAAAGGAAATATCTAGAACAAAGGAGTACCATTTTTATTGTACTGCAGTTATCAAAATATTTTTTTGCACTCTGATAGGGTAATTTGTGGGCTTCTTCATTATGCATTAAATAAAAGTCACTCGTGGCAGCTGTAATAGCTATTGAAACCTGAAAGTAGAGGTGAGCATAAATGATATTTCAAGATGCCTGGCAGGAAATGCCGTGATATGAGAATACCCATGATACATCTGAGACAAGGTCGTAGGGCTGCTCAAGCTCTTTGCTTTGCAGAGCACTGCCCTGCAAGCTGCTCCTGCTTCCTCCAGGAGACTCTGTGGCTGTGATCTGGTGAAGAATCTTGATGGGGAGGTTACCCTCATCCAGATGCATTCAGTGTAATGCCGTGGGGCCTCCAAAGTAGGACAGAGTCTGTGGGGGGGGGGCAGCCCAAGAGCAGCAGGAGGAGCAAGTGAGGTGGGAACTGGAGCTAAGAAAAGCAGGCAGCCTCCAGGAGAACCTTGATTTGGGGGCTCACTCTCAAGGTGATGAGGTCTCTGAATGCCCCAGAAGGAACCAGCCCTGTGGACACCTTGACTTCTGACCTCCAGAAGGTCAGAGTATAAATTGCTGGAGAATCTTTGGTTCGTTCTTTGGGTTAAGTAACTTAAAGTTTGCATTATGAAAAGTCAGCATAAAGTTACCATCGTAGCCATTTTTGCTGTACAGGCAGGTGTGCTAAGTATACTTACTTGGTTGTGCAACCAATCTCAACATCTTATTTCGAAATTGAAAATTGGCGCCCATTGTACAATCATTTCCCATTGCCTCTCCCATCCCAAGTCCCTAGTAACCATCCTCTGGCACCAAGAATCTGCCTACTCTAGCCCATCTGGTATTTTGTTGTTGTTGTTGCCACTGGCTTGTTTCACTTCACATACTGCCCTCGAGTTCATTTTTATTGTAGCACGGGTTGAAGTTTCCTTTCTCTTCAAGGTCGTGTAATACGCCACAGCATGGACAGACCACATTTCATGTATCCATCACAAGGACATTTCATGTATCCATCACGAGGAAATGGAAAACGTGTGTTGTTTTCAGTGACTAAGTTTGTGCTCGTTTATTCCAGCGGCCGTAAGAAACTAGCCTAGGGAGGAAATGTCCAATGCCAGGTACAGCTTAGTGAAAATAAATACTTCCCCCCTGTCTTTACAGGTTCATGGCCTGCTGTGAATTCTTATGCCACTGTCCACACCTGCACGGGGGCGTCTACTGTCCAGACACTCCCAGGCTCCTGGTGTGGGAAAGGGAAGCGGCCAGTGCTATCCAGCCTGTGTCCAAAGGCTCCAGTCCTGCTGAGGCTGCTGTCAGCTGGTCACGGCCACACAAAGAACACAGGCCATGAGGCCCATACCAGTCTTCGTCTCTGGCTCTGAGGAAGGAGGAACAAGAGGGTTTTGGTGGGGAGGGCAAAATCAGCTCCCAGATCCACTCAGGGGACTCCTGAGATGGAAAGATTCAGCCATGTTCCCTGGAGACACTTAACACTCCTGAGGCAGGTGGTGTAGGAGTTAAGGCCTGCGTGTCGGGCAAAGCAATTTGCCTTGGCACCCTTTTGCTGTGTACTCTTGGCAACTGTCTTAACCTCTCTGATCAATGGCTTATTTCCAAGGTTTGAGAGAGCTTGGTGCCAGCCTCAGACATACGGTGATGGTTCACTGCCCTCCTGTGTGGGGAACCTCCGGGACAGGGAGGCTCAGTGCTCACTTTGCGCTGGCGATTCCCAAGGCCTGTGATGCTGTTCCGACATATCTTCAGGGTTCCCTCCCTTTCTCCTTCCCGCTTTCAGATCTTCAGTCAGATGCCAGCTGCTCCACTGGCCTAACAACGTGCAGCCCCTTTCCGCACCTCCCTCCAACTCTATCTTCCTCAGCACTTCTTAATGGCTGACACCACATCTATGTAGTGATATCTACTTAGTGCTCCGGCTGGCAGACCAGCAGACCGGGAGGGGCAGGGAGGTGGGGGCTTTCATCACAGCAGGATTCTCGGTGTCCAAGACCACTGCGCAGACGCATGCTTGACCCCATGACCGACTAACCGAATAAATGGGGGAGAACATCGGCCGCCAGCTGGTTCTTGGGGAACGCGTGCGGACCCAGGCTCCTAAGCAGACGCGCGCATTCCCACACTGGCGTGCGGTGGGAGTTCGAGGACAGTTGCCTGAGGCGCAGGGCAGGTGACAGCTCCTGGGGCCAGACCAGCCGAGGGGAGGCCTGGGAGGAGTGAGGGGGTTCTGGAAAGAAGGGCAGCAAATTCCAGAGGGATGCACGGGAGACTTTGGGGACTGACGGGAGAGGAGGACTAACAGGCTATTTCCGGACACGGGCAATAAAGAACAAAGCTCTGAGGGGCGGGAAGCAATCCATCATCTCAGGCACAGGCGCGTCACCCTGCCACAGGGAGGGGGCTTCAGAACCACCGGGGAAAGAAGGCGCGTATTCCGCAAGAGACACGACTCGGTTTTGGGGTCTCTACCCCTCTCTGGGCCCTGGGCCTGGGAGCCCCACTTCATTCTGTTTCCTCTTGCCTTAGTAAATCTTTCCTTTTATCTATTTCTCTAATCGAATGTGCCTCTTCTTACTGCTTGCCTGAGAGTCAGAGGTTCCTGCTGCATTTCTGGCCGAGCCCTAGCGTGCTGGGGAACTAGACCCGAAAACCCAAACTACAGAAACACGCCCTTTCTTTAAACAGGTGTCTCAGCCTCAGACACGCCCTTTCTTTCAACAGGTGTCTCAGCTTCACTGACTTTCCCTTCACAGCCCCAAACCTCTCCTGGCGCGGTCCCCTCCCCTAAGGCGGTCCTTTAGTGGGGACACTTCCAGGCATCTGCTCACTGTGTCCACCTGGGCAGCCTGCAGAAAGGTGAGCCCCATCTCACCCCCCACTGGCACTTGTGACCCCTTCTTGTGGGGCTGAAGCTGCCCAGCCCTGAGAATTGCCCTGCTCAGGAAGGGGAAGCGTCACTTTCTCTTCTCCGGGGTCACCTGGTTCACCTTGCTCACCTGGCCCCGCCCCACACCGGCTTCCCAACAGGGACTTCTCCCGGCGTCACTGCCAGTCAGCTATGTCCTACATCAGCCCGCCTGCCTGTCCCAACCAAATACACATTATGCAGCTGAGGCAATCCTCCCAGAAGGAGCTGGAAGTTCAGACACAGTCCCAGAGAGAGCAGCGGGCTAAGCCCAGGAGTGGAGATGACAGGGCTCCAGACAGGACTGACTGAGGGCTATGGGCACAGGGTCCAGCAGGTGCCGCAGCCTCCTTTCAGTGAACGAGTCTCCAGAGGCAGGAATGGAGCCCGTGAGGAGGCTGGAGGGCACTTTGTGGGCCCCCACCACGGCTTCTGAAGCCTCTGTGACCTTTAACCTCTTTACCTGGAACCTGAAATGAGTGGCCAGTGACAACCTGTGTGTCTGTGCTGAGGCGCCCTGCACCTGTCCCTGCCACTGAGACATTATTTTCGCCCCAACTACCTTTCCCGGGTTATTGCTTCCCAATAAATCCCCAAAAGATACTGATAGAGAAAGTTTTGCTCGGTGACAAGAAAAACAGGAGCTGAGATGCTGCCCCCTGCCTCTTTCTGAACATGGTCAGACAGAGACGTAAAGTTCGGAACTACGGTGGCTACCTTGTGGCCATGAGGAGGAAGCCTCGCTGAGGATAGCAAGTCAGGAGATGTGAGGAACCTGGATCATTGATAACATCTGTGTGATTTTCCGCATCAGCCGGCTCCTGATCATTCTTACCCTAAGGTTTACTGCACGGTGAGGTACAAACCCCCGACTGCTTAAACAAGCTCAGTGTGTGCGTGGTGGGGCCGCGGGGCCGGGGGTTTCCTAATATGTAATCAACCACCAAAAAATCCTGACAGACGTATTTACATTTGGTGGCACTACATAGTCTCAGCACCACGTGACATGGCAACATTTTATTACAAAGCCCAACAACAGCCTGTACGTACTGAAGAAGTACAGAGGCATCCCTCCAAGTCCGGCGTGAAAGGGAACCCGCTTCTCTAGCCGACAGTGGGGTTCAGAACCATGGAGAGCGGCCCAGCCTCCGCCGCTGACAGGCGGGCACTGGCTCCTCTTAGGGTTCCCCGGGGCAATTCCTTTCAGCGAGTGGTGTGACACGTGTCATTTCTGGACCAAAGCCTCAAAGATCTGCGCACGTCTATTGCCTCTCCTTGTAACCAGAGATGGGCAACAATCCAGTACTGGCCGACTCGTCCCCTTGGCTGAGGACAACAACAAGCAGAGCCCCGAAGTGGCCTGTGGTGGGCATGTGGCATGAGAAAGCTCTTTGGGTGCAAAGCCCTGAGATTTGGGATTATTCGTCACTGCAGCAAAAACAGCCTATCTTGATGGATAGGCTCCTTGTCACCACTGGTTCGAGTCGATGAAGATGAACGAGAATGTGATTCTGAGGGGTCGGCGTAGGAAGGGGTGGCTGTGCTAGGTGTCGTTTTGTTATGGCCACTCTTACTGCTTTGTCACTACTACAGTTACTGGGCAAAGGCCCTGAAAACTGTCAGTGGGTCAGAACCTCCCTCACTGCCTCTGGGTGGGGTTTGGGGGGAGATCGGAACAGCAGAATAGAGGGGGAGAAGAACAACTAGCAGCACAGAGGGTGAGAGAGAGGCCTGGTTACTGAAGGATGGCATGGAGTTGCAGGTGAGGCAGTCACTGCTGATTGGGGGCCCTTCACTCAGGGGTGAAGGTGCACCGCCAGTTGGCCAAAGAGCTACCTTCCACAAAGGCTCTGACAGAAGGAGGGCAAGCCCATGTGCAGAGCTCACCTGGCGGCTCCTCCGTTCCACCCCTCCCCAGCAGCCCCCTTGCTCCTGGGTGGGGTGGAGTTCAGACCCTGGCAGAGCACAGGCACAGCCCCCCTAACGTAGGTGGTGCTGGCCTGCAGGGGGCAGACTTGACTATCGACCTTTCATTGCTCTGGCTGTCTGGGGGGCCTAGGGCGCAAAGCTCAGCTGTCCCACCTACCCCAACAGCCCTACTTCTGAGTATATTGACACCAGTCTACCTGATCCACCCCATGCCTTCTAGAAATTGTCACCCCATCTTCCCCACATCGTCTGGTTCCCTGGAAGCCTCCAGCCAACACCTCATCACAGGGATGCCTCCTGCAGTTTCATCTCCCGGGGGGTACATGGGAAACATCAGGTTAATTATTATTTTCATTTCCTATGATTAGCCGGGCACGGTGGCTCGTGCCTATAAGCTTCAGCCTATGAAGCGGCCGGGGCTAGGGATCGCGGTTCGAGTTCCGCCTGGGGCCGGTAGCGAGACCTACGGTCCAAAAAAATATCATACCATAAAATTGTGGTAAAATACCATACCATAAAACTTACTATCTTGCCTAGTAGGTATATAGGTATATAAATACATTCACTTTGCTGTGCAACCATCACAACCATCCACCCCATAACTCTTTCCATCTAATCCAACTGCAACTCTATACCCATTAAACAACAACCTCCACTGCCCTGTCCCCACACCCAGCTCCTGGAAACCACACTCTACCTTGTGTTTTTATGATTTTGATGATGGTGAGTACCTATACAAGTGAAACCACACAAGATTTGACTTTCTGTGATTGACTTCCTTCACATAGCATGCTGTTCTCCAGATTCATCCGTGTTGTAGCATATCACACAACTGCCTTTCTTTTCATGACTGTATAATAATCCACTTCGTGTATGTGCCACATACTCTTTGTCTATTCATCCGCTGATGGACACTGGGGTGGTTTCCACATTATTTTAGTTTATTTTTTTGAGACTAGGTCTCACTGTTGTTGCCTGTGGAACCACAGGCTCACATTGCCCGGGGTACCATGGACTCAAGCCATCCCCAACCTCAGCTTCCCAGGTAGCTGGGATTACAGGTACATGCCACCATGCCCACCTATATTTTTTTGGAACTAGGTCTCTCTACATGCCCCCAGCAGGACTCGAACTGCAATCCCGGCCATGGCTTCCTAGGCTGCTGCTTATAGGCATGTGCCACCATGCCCAGCTGGTTTCCACATTTTAGCTGTTGTGAATAGTGCTGCTACGAATATATGATATAGACAGCATCTGGGTCCTTACACCATGGATCTCAGCAGTTTGGGCAGCCACCTCTTCACGTAAGAGAGAACATTCTTCATTGCAGTAAAACCAAATACGACTTTGTGGTGGACAGAATAATGGTCCCCCAAAGACGTCCACGTCCTAATTCCTATTCCTTGTGAATATGTTATGCCAAATGGCGAGGGGGATGGAGTATGATTGCAGTTGGAATAAAGGCTACCAGCCAACATTAACTTGTGAAAAGGATCCTGAAGGGGCTGAGAGGAGGTCAGAGTCAGGGTGGGAGATATGAAGCTGCTGTGGTGCTGACTTTGAAGAAGGAAAGGACCACAAATCGAGAAAGAAAACAGCCCCCAGAAACTAGAAGATGCGAGAAAAAGCCTTCTCAGAGCCTCCAGCAAGAAGGCCACCTTGCTGACACCCACATTCTAGCTCTGGGAGACCCACTTCTGGCTTCTGACTTCAGACCTGTCAGGTGATAAATCTGTGTTGTTGGAACCCCCTGAGTTTTCAATCATCTGTGATGACGGTGACAGAAAACTGATACCCAACTGATTTAGCTTCTCCTAAATCATTGTCTGTCTTTAGAGTCCCTGGTTGATAACAATAACCAAAAGCAATACCAAGGTAGAGTTAACAACCAGAGCCGTTCCCACATGCCTGGCACAATCTCAAGCACAAGACACTTACTACATTGTTAATCTAAGTATTAACTATGAAATAAGTAAGCCACACAAAAGAAGCAGAAGGTCTTAACTACAACGTAGAAAAAGGGGAAAAGGCTGAAAGTTAGCAAGCTAAACATCTACTTCGAGAGTTAGGACAAAGACAGGACTATAAACTCAAAGGAAATGGAATGAAAGAATAAAAGCCAAAGCTTCACTGGAGACTATTCTACTTATCATTATTTATTTATTTATTTTTGAGACTAAGTCTCGCTATTTTTGCCTGTGGAACCGCAGGCTCTCGTTGCTCGGGGTACCACGGACTCAAGCGATCCCCAGCCTCAGCTTCCCAGGTAGCTGGGATGACAGGTGCGTGCCACTGTGCCCAGCTATTTTTTGGGACTAGGTCTCGCTGTGTTGCCTCGAGCAGGACTTGAACCATGATCTTCAGACCCCACCACGACTCCATAAGCTGCCGATTACCAGCACGTGCCATTGTGCCCGGCTCTGCTACTTATCATTGTTAATAAAATAACACCAAATTAACGAAATATACAACAGAGAGGCTCTACAAAGAGAAATGCCAATCATTTGTCAAAGCCGATAATTTGAAAAGATGAGTAAAATGGCTACAATTACAGCTGGAAAAGGGCAAAGAGAAAAAATAAGGTCAAATCAGCCAAAGGAGGAAACCCTGCTCTTTGTGACGTGAGTGGAACTTGAAGGCATCCTGCTAAGTGAGGTCAGTCAGAAAGAGAAAGACAAACGCTACATATCTTCACTTACATGTGGATTCGGAGGGAAAACACGCCCAACTCATAGAAACAGCACAGAGGGCTAGTTTCCGGCAAGGGCTGGGGGTGGGTGAAGTGGATGGAGGGGCCCACAGGTACAAGCTGTGGTGACTCTCGTTAACACTACTGGGGCGAGTACTTGAGGGTCGCTAAGAGACTAGATCTTAGAACTCCTCGTCACACGGGAAAAGGAAAGGAACGTGAGGGGCTGGCTGCGAGCCAGGCGGGTGACGGTGGCTTGGTCATCACACAAACATCAAATTATGACGTCAAACTTAGCACCTGAAACTCCCACAAGGTTCTAAGTTGCGTAAGCGCGTGCGAAGATTTCTAAAGCTGGAGGGAAAAAAGAAAGAAAAAGTGAAAGTAGCGATGACGAAAGTGGGCACGAAAGAGAAAAGTCTGCGCTCCGCGGGTGTCAGCCCCGCTCGACGAGGACGATGACGTGTCCCGCGGTGAGTAACCTCCGAGCCGAAGTCCACAGGCGCGTTCCCGGCGCCGGACCCCGCGCCCGCACCCCGCGCCGCTCAACTCCGCCCGCGCTGTGGCGCCACCTCGCGAGCCCCGCGGGCTCCTCAGAGCCCGGCCCGAGCCGGGCTGTCCCGGTTGCCTCCGCCCCCCACGCAGTTTGGAAACCCGGGTCCCAGCCCGTGCACCCCGTGAGAGGTTGAGGCCCCGCTCCCCCCACAGGCC
>PVHY01034421.1:0-10454 GCA_004024945.1 Uropsilus gracilis | reverse complement strand
GAAGGAAGGAAGGAAGGAAGGAAGGAAGGAAGGAAGGAAGGAAGGAAGGAAGGAAGGAAGGAAGGAAGGAAGGGAAAAAGAAAAAGAAAAAGAAAGAGAAAAAGAAAGAAAAGTCAAGGCCTTTTAAATTGGCCAGAGAAAGAAAGAAAGAAAGAAAGAAAGAAAGAAAGAAAGAAAGAAAGAAAGAAAGAAAGAAAGAAAGAAAGAAAGAAAGAAAGAAAGAAAGAAAGAAAGAGAAAAAGAAAGAAAAGTCAAGGCCTTTTAAATTGGCCAGACAGGCCTCCTCAGATATGTACAGGAACACCAACAATTGGGATTTACAATGAAAGTGAGACTATTTCAACTCTGAATATAACATGGGCAAGGGGAAATTTATTGCCAGGAGCATCATGGATCAGTGGATAGAAGATTATCAAGCGGATTCATCAAGAATTAGGGGATTCAAAGCTGGGCATGGTGGTGTGCGACTGTTGTCCGAGCGCTGGGAGGCAAGAGACTTGGGATCACTTGAGTTTGCAGGTTCGAGACTACCCCGGGCAACATAGCGAGACTTAGTCTCAAAAAATCAACCAGGCGCTGTGGCAGGTACCTGTAGTCCAGCTACCTGGGAGGCTGAGTCTAGGGATTGCTTGAGTCCGCAGTACCCCAGGCAAATACTTGAGTTGTGGTACCCCGGGGCAATATAGGGAGACCTAGTCTGCAAAAAAAAAAAAAAAAAAAAAAAAAAAAAGACTTAGAGGATTCCAGTTAAATCAAACAATGGAATTCTTGCTGAGTAGAGCAATCTGCTGAGAAAAGTAGGATGAGGTTAAAGTAAATCAATTGCGCCTGTTTGGGATCTTACATTTGCAAATGGAGTGTGAACAGCCCAAACAGTATTCTGTTGGGGGATTTCTTTAAGGTGTTTTTAAAGTACAGAAGAAGGGAGAATAGGACTATAAAACGTTTTCACCAGGAATTAGAATTGGTTAGAGATCATATTCCCTAGAATTTATTGACTTTTGTGAAGTTGACCTGGGTACCATAGAGAGAAGAAAAATTATCATTGCCCAGTTCTTGGAGTTGATCAGATTCAGTGGGAAATAAGGCTTTCAATGCTAAGGATCTTTAATACAATTAGTGTGCGAGTGAGAGAAGGGAAAGAATATAGTTTCCAAATCAAGTGCCCAAAATTACCCATCCCCTCATGATTAAATGCCCAGCCAAACAACCAAAGCAGGTCTGCTGAGATCCAAAAGTTTGCCGCAAGCCTAAGGCACCTTCCAGACCCATAGAAAAAGCCGTGAAAGGAACAGGCAAGTATGGAAGAAAAAGAGCAAAAACTCCCATCAAGATAAAAGCTGCCGGGCCGGGCACGGTGGCTCGTGCCTGTAAGCTTCAGCCTATGAAGCAGCTGGGGCTAGGGATCGCGGTTCGCCTGGGGCTGGTAGCGAGACCTAGTTCCAAAAAAATAGCTGGGCGTGGTGGTGCGCGCCTGTCATCCCAGCTACCTGGGAAGCTGAGGCTGGGGATTGCTTGAGTCTGTGGTACCCCGGGCAACGAGAGCCTGCGGTTCCATGGGCAAAAATAGCGAGTCCTAGTCTCAAAAAAAAAAAGTCTCCACGTGTTTTCCATGTCACTTTCAAGTGTTTTCTTCCATGTCCCCCAAGTCCCTGGTAAATAAGTCTAAGGCCAAGAAGCAAAAGAAGCTTCTTCAAATGTCTCTCTGCTCCACGTACCTCCTCCAGTCTTCATTGTCATTGTCCGTTTCTTGCCGATCTGCCCGTTATTTCCCTAGTCTTTTCTAGCTTTTCCTTCCTGCTCAGTTTCACCCCTCTTTGGTTGAGGCAGGGAATTTAGACCCTTCCCTTTCCCTGGAGATTATTCTATTACTACCCCACCTCAGTAAATTGTTTAAAAAAAAAAAAGTTCAGTAAAGTGAAGTTTCGACGCAAGATGGAGTTGTTTAGTCAGTCTGAAACATCTCTTTTTGGGAGGGATCAGAAGACACGTGGGAGTGGTAAGGTTGATGATCCTGACTGGTCACCCAGAGGGGTCAGAAATTGAAGAGTAGATTCTGGTGAAACGCTCAGGTTTGCTCTGCAGGTAGATTTTACAAGGAAATGCACAGATGAACCAAGAGAAAGTACAGGAGCCCTAAGACGTGGAGTGACGAAAGAAACCTTCTCCCCAAGGAGGTCCTGATGACGGTGCTGCGGGATCCACTGAGGTTGGCCGCTCCCAGGCAGGGGGAAGTGCCAGTGGAACGTGGTGCTGAGATGTAGTTTGGCCGGCGGTGCTGGGTAGGTGTGGCGGGGCAGTGCCACTTACTGTGCCAGCTACAAAATAATTATCCGATCACACTTTCAAGATGGTAAAATAAGCTGTATTCAGGAACTAAGTGATAGGTACAGGTAACTCTGAAATTAAGGTTTCTTTTTTCTTTGTAATAATTTATATATATAATATATTATATATATATTTGTGTATATATATTTGTATATACATATATACATACATATACATACATATATATACATACATATATGTATATACATATGTATATATATTTGTATATATTGTATATATATGTATATACATATATATGTATATATATACATATATTCACATCTTTGTATTCCCCCCGGTGCAATTAAGATTTTCAAGGGGGGACAAATTTGGTTTAACTCAGAATACAGCATGGTGAATGGGGTAAAGTACTGTTTCAAATCATTGTTCGCAATGGAATTTTCTCACTTCATAGAATGTAAGTAAAACGATGTTTGTCATCAGTAAGTAAGTAGTAATAGAAAAAAATGATCATGAAAGTTCAGTAAAATGTAGCTTCACACAATATGGGTTTTTGAGTAAGCCTTTTGGGCAGATTAGTGTGCTCAAACATCACCTGGGTAGTGGGGAAGGATCCTGATCAGATACACATGGTGATGAGAAGAAGAAACTTAAGTTTCCTGGCATCTGACTTAGAGTTTGTCTGTTGTAGATGCTCCAGCGAAGAGCGAGGTGAACCTATGAGAAGGTTCGGTAGCCAAAAAACAGTATGAGGAAGTAAAGAATCTTTTTTTTTTTTTTTTTCTTTTTGAGACTAGGTCTTGCTATTTTTGCCCGTGGAACTGCAGGCTCACGTCGCCTGGGGTACCACAGACTCAAGCCATCCCCAGCCTCAGCTTCCCAGGTAGCTGGGATTACAGGCGCGCACCACCACCCCCAGCTATTTTTTTGGAACTAGGTCTCGCTACGGGCCCCAGGCGGGACTCAAACCACGATCCCTAGCCCTGACTGCTTCATAGGCTGAAGCTTACAGGCACGAGCCACCATGCCTGGCAAGTAAAGAATCTTTGTGACCAAAGCAAGTCAGGGGGACCACTGCAGAGTGCACCCAGGCATGTATGACCTACAGGCAGAAGTCAGTGCCCACAAGTTGCTGAGGTGCAAAAGTTATCACACTTCAGGCATAGGTACTGGGATGTGGGGGCAAGTTTGATGACAATAGGGAATGGCAAGATACACTTTATTCAGGAACAAAGCAGTAGATATAGAGATATCTGCCACTGGAAGGAGACTGAGTTAAACCTGGAATAAAGTACATACAAGTGAGAATTTATATTTGAGGATATTGAAAAAAAAATTTTTTTAGACTGTTTTTTACCTCTGTTGCCCGGGATAGTCTAGATCCCACGGACTCAAGCAATCCCCAGCCTTAACCTCCCAGGTAGCTGGGATTATAGGCACCCACCACCATGCCCAGGTGCTTTTTTGAGACCAAGTCTCACTATGTTGCCTGGGGTAGTCTCGACCCCGAGAACTCAAGCAATCCCTATCCTCTTGCCTCCCAGCGCTTGGAATACAAGCGCTTGCCACCATGCCTGGCTTGGAAATTGAATCTTTAAAAAATAAGGAAACTGTAACAGGGCCAAGGGAAAGAAAAGGAAAGGAAAAAAGAAAGAGAAAGGGGTAAAGAAGGAGGAAAGAAAGAGAAAAAAGGGGAAAACTCAAATGAATAGGATCAGATGGGAGAAATGGAAAACTTAAACTACAAGCAGTAAAGCTGAAACAGTAATCTAAACCTGCCCAAAGAACAAAAGCTCACGACCTGATGGTTTCACAAAAGCGTTCCACCAAAGGCTCAAAGATGAACTAATGCCTATCCTAGAAAAAGTTTTTCAAAGAAAACCAACAAAGAAGGAACACTATCATATACAAAGTCAACATTATACGAATACCAAAATCCAACAAAGAAAATACACAAAAACTTACAGGCCTATCTCCCTAATGAACATAGATACGAAAATCCTCAAAATTTAAGAAAACTGAATCCAACAGTGCATCAAAAGATTATGGACCATGACCAAGTGGGTTTATTCCAGGAACAAAAGAATGGTTCAACATCCAATAATTAATTTGATTTATCACATCGCATAAATGATCATCAGTCGATCATATCAATAGATGCTGAGAAAACAGCTGATAAAGTTCAACATCCATTGATGATGAAGACATTCAAAAAACTCAGGATTTAAGGGACATATCTTAACATAATAGAAATATCATATATGACAAACCCATAGCTAACATCATTCTTAATGGTGAAAAATTGAAAGCCTTCCTATTAAAATCTGAAACAAAACAAAGATGTTCACTCTTCGTACTATTTTTCAATATAGTTCTAAAATTCCTAGATAGGGCAAAATTAGGCAAGAGGATGAGGTAAAAGGAATCCAAAGAAGTAAAAATATTCATCTATGTGTATGATATTATAATACATAGAGAAATTGTAAAACCTCTACAGAAAAAGCAAAGTAAAACAATAAAGCAATTTAATACAATTGCAGGTTACAATATCAAAACACAAAAATCAGTAGCCTTTCTATATGCAAGCAGTCAATCTCAAGAGCAAGAAGTTAAGAAAACCATCCCATTTACAATTGCATCCCCCCAAATTAAATAATTTTAATTTATTAAATAAATAAAATCTGGGAATAAATCTAACAAACTAGGTGAAAGACCTACACAAGGAAATACAAGGAAAACTACAAAACACTGTTAAAAGAAATAGAGAACACAAAGAAATGAAAAGATATTCTCTGCTCCTGCATCAGAAGAATTAGCATTTTGAAAAATGGTCATGCTCCAGGCATGGTGGTGAAGTCACGGCCAGGGCCAAGGATCATGGTTCGAGTCCCGCATGGGTCCCATAGTGAGACCTAGTTCCAAAAAAATAGCTGGGTGTGGTAGTACGCACCTGTAATCCCAGCTACCTGGGAAGTTGAGGCTGGGGATTGCTTGAGTCCGTGGTACCCCGGGCAACGTGAGTCTGAGGTTCCACGGGCAAAAATAGCGAGACCTAGTCTCAAAATAAATAAATAAATAAATAAAATAGCCATGCTACCAAAAGCAATACAAAAAACAAAGATTCAATGCAAATCCAATAAAAATTGTAATGACATTCTTCAAATAAAATGGAACAAATATTGCTAAAAAACCTTTGGCTCAGGAGAGTCTCCTGACTAAAAGGAAGGAAAATAGGGGTATTACACTTCCAAACTTCAAACTATATACAAAGCCTTAATAACAAAGACAGTGACACAGACCAATGGAATCAAATTGAAAACCCAGAAATAGCAGACCTCTCCCATCTTGCTTGCTGTTTCTCTCAGTAGTATACTTGAATAAATCCCCCTTTTCTGTTCTCAAAAATAAATTAAAAAATAAAGCCAAGCACATAGACATGGTCATCTAGTCCATGAAAAAGAAGCAAGGAATATATAACAGTGTCTTCAATAAATAACAGTGTCTTCAATAAATGTTGCTGAGAAAATGACCACTATATGCAGAAGATTGAAACTAGACTACTACTTCATGCCACACACAAAAATCAACACAAAAAGGATGAAAGACTTGAATCTAAGACCTGAAATCATAAAATATGTACAAGAGAACATAGGCAAAACACTCCATGACATACACCTCAGATACATCTTTGAGGACTCATCTTCAGAAGCAAAGAAAGTGAAGGAAAAGATAAATCCAACTAAAAAGCTTCTGCAAAGCAAAAAACCATAGCCAAAACAGAAAGACACCCCACAGAATTGAAGGAAATATTTGTACTCTATACAACTACTAAGGGGTTGTTATGAAAGATCTAAAAGAGCTTATACAACTCAACAGATACAAAGCAAGCAACCCAATCAATATATGGGTAGAAGAGCTAAAAAGACATCTCAAAAGAGGAAAATGTAAATAATCAATAGATAAATGAGAAAAAAGTTCCTATCACTTATAATCAGAGAAATGCAAATCAAAACTACAATGAGATATCACCTCACACTAGTAAGAATGCCCCATATTTAAAAACAAAACAAAACAAAAACCGGCAACAGCGAAAACTGATGAGGATGTGGACAAAACAGAACCCTCTTATACTATTGGGGAGAATGCATACTGGTCTTGTCACTGGAAAACTGAATGGAAGAGCCTCAAAATGCTAAAACTGGATCTACCACATGACCTAGCATTCCCACTCCTAGGAATATACCCAAAGGACATAAAAACACTAATTCAAAGGGAACCCTGCCCTCCTCTGTTTATTGCAACTCTTTACACAAGCTAAAATAGGAAAACAACCTAGAAACCCTAGAACAAGTGAATGGATGGTGATGTGATATACACACAAAGAAATACTATTCAGTGATCAAAAAAGAAAAAGTTATGCCATTTGCAGCAACATGGATGGAACTGGAAGGGATTATGCTCAGTGAAATAAACCAGAAGGAAAAAGAAAACTATCAGATGGTCTCACCCATAGAGAGGAACATAGGGAAACTGAACAAAGGAACAGGAAAAAGACAAAACTCGTAGTCAAATGATAGATCTGAGACATACAGCAGGGTATAAGAGACAGACGGATCCAAAAGGAGGAAGGAACACAAGGAATATGGTGACTGTTCACAAGTGATGTGGTGGTGATAGAATTATGGGGACTATACCTGAAAGGAAGGATCAAATCTTGTATAAAAATGAGCAACCATGTAAGAAAAGATTTAAGAAAGAAGAATAAGTTGGGAAGCTGAAGCCGGCAGCTGTGTAACCTGTCATTTTTTTTTTTTTTTGAGACTAGGTCTCGCTATTTTTGCCCGTGGAACTGCAGGCTCTCGTTGCCCGGGGTACCACAGACTCAAGCAATCCCTAACCTCAGCTTCCCAGGTAGCTGGGATTACAGGCGTGCACCACCACGCCCAGCTATTTTTTTTTTGAAACTAGGTCTCACTATGGGCCCCAGGCGGGACTCGAACCGCGATCACTAGCCCCGGCTGCTTCATAGGCTGAAGCTTACAAGCACGAGCCACCGTGCCTGGCCCTAATGTGTAACCTGTCATGAGGAAAATCACGTATGGTGTTCTGCGTGGTGCTTGTCAATCCTTACAGCTTCTGTAGAGTGAGTGCCTCAGAGTGCTACTGGCAGGTGTCACATCTGAACCATATCAAACTCTTTTCTGACCATGCCATTGAAGATAAACTTATCAGCAGGAGCAAAAATTGGCAAATTCATAAATATTTGCAATTTAAATCACCACTCCTGAGCAACCAGTGATTGAAAGAAGAAATCCAAAGGAAATCAAAAAGTATTTTGACAGAAGTGAATTGAAAATTCAACATAACCTAGATGAGATGCTGTAGAAACAGCTCTAAGGGAACTAAGGGCTCCCTTAGTATGGTGATAAACACTTACATAAAGAATAAAGATGTCAAAGAAACAAGCTAATCTCTAACTTCAAGGAAATGCATGTGTATTTGTGTGTGTGTGTGTGTGTGTGTGTGTGTTATGAGAGAAAGAGATACTAAGTTCAAACTTAAGAGAAGGAAAGAGATAATAAAATTAGAGCAGAAATCAAGATTCAAAAGACCATAGAAGTCATCAATGAAATAAAGGTTGCTCATTTTTCAGATAACCAAAATTGAAACACTTTGACCTAGATTCAGACAAAAGAGTGAGGACTCAAAGAAATCACAAATTAAAGAGAAGACATGGCCAATAATGAGAAAGAAATGCAAAGGATCATCTGAGGCTAATAGAACTCTTCAAAGCCAACAGGATCGATAGATGATCGGGAAGAAATCCATAGATCATAACTTATGTTCTTCCTTACCTGCTTCTTCCATTTCATTCACGTCAATCTCTTAAAGATTCCTGCTCCCAGCTGATACGGTCTCCTTCCCACTGGTCCAAGGGACCTGCTGTGCCCCTTGTTTTTTATTATACTCAGTATAATAAGAAAAAAATTCTTCCATTTACATTCATTTTCACATCTGTATGTGTCCTACTATTTCTATTTCTGCTCAAACTAGCCCAGGGTACATTTTTACAAAAATTGGCACAGCAGTAGGGTGGTTTCACACCTGATAAAGCTGACAGGGCCCTGCAATACGTGATCACAAACAGGACTAATAGTAAAGACCACTTCCTGCAGTCACCAGTGGTTGTTGGCACACGTATTGCTTGATGACTCCTGCATTGTTCTTTGTTTTGTTTTTGTTTTTGTTTTGTTTTGTTGTTGTTTTTTTCCCCCCACGATTTCCAAGCCTACAACTGGAGAGCTTGAAAACCTGACTCACTCTCCAACTGCCTGGAAGACTGCTGTGAAAGTGCCAATCCCACAAATCCACATGAGGGATGACAATGTGCAAGGCTCCCTGTGGCATGGCTTAACATGCTGTGTGTAACACAAAGGTTCAAGGTACTTACGGGCAGCAGTACAGGCAACATACAGTGCCGCCGTCAGAGAAAAAGCTGTGCGTGACGCTTGTTAAATTGCTAAGACAGAACTTATTCAATGGGCAGAGTGGCATCTGCAACTGGAACTTTACAGCGTGGTGAGACTGGCCTCAACTCGGAATCCAGCATGGGGCTGGGAATATTACCGAAGGAGCAGCATGGGTCGGTGGATAGAAAATTACTAACAGGAAATAGTTCAAAGAAAGGAGATTCTGGTTAAACCAAACCAACAAAATTCTGCTGAAAAGAAAACTAGAGGCTGAAATAAATGGTTAGTGTTCATCTGGGGTCTTTGATTTGCAAATCTCACTTCAAACTCCTGCATCAGTGCAAACTGTGTCCTGCAGGAAAGGGTCTGAGTGTTAGGGGTGTTTAAAGTTTAACAGGGACAAGAAGAATAGGGTTGTGAAAGACTAGGGCCAGGAATTAGGATTAATTCTCGATTGTATTAAGTCACTGGCATAGACAAGCTAGCTTTGGTTACAATGAAAAGGAGGGAAAGGGGGAAAGATTACACAGTTCTCAGAAAGCCATTTATCGCTGTGTTCTTGTCACACAATTTTTGTTTTTCAGTTCAAAGTTCTCTTAGGTGGTGTTTGGGCACACGCCAGGGTGGTTAGGTTGACCTGGATCGTCCCTTCTCTTGCAGATCAATGTGTTCAGACATCAATTGAGGAGCGGTAAAGGTAGAGGATCTTTATCAGATGTCCACAGTGATGAGAAATGGAAGCTGGGGGACTTCTGCTGAAACTGCTAGGTTCTCTCCTAAACAGATTTTAAATCAACGCAGTGCTCAGATAAGTCTAGAAAAAAGTTCAGGCTCCTGAACTTGAAGCGAAGAGTGGTCATTTCTGAACAGATCAGGATGCAGCTCGTCAGCATGCCCGTGGTCAGCCACCTACCGGCCGACCAAGGTACGAGCAGCAGTAAAGTCTGAATTAAGGTGCCCTCCTAGCGCCAGTGCGATGTTGCAAACTGGGCTGCTGCTAAGCAAAGTGTTAGTTGATAACACTTGGGATGTAAGCAAGTGTTTCTAAGGCTTTAACCCTACGTGGATGCTGGGTTTTATCAAACGCTTTCTCAGTGTGCATTAATATGATCATATGATTTTTCTTTTTCTTGGTGTTGAGCCGTATACCATTTGGGATAAATCTCACTTGTTCATCGTGTATAATCCTGTTGTTGCATTTTCAGATTCGGTACGCTGGCATGTTTTTTCCATCCAGGGGTTCATGGGTCAGAATGCTGGACTGAGACGGACCCCTCTGCTCTCACACATGTGCCTGCAATGTCTCTAGGGGCAGGAGGTCTGCTGTGATTTTATTGAGGATTTTCGTATCTTTGTTCATTAGGGAGATGGGTCTGTAGTTTTCTTTTTAGTATTGTCTTTGTTGGACTTTGGTATTAATGTAATTTTTACTTTGTGAATGTGTATGGTAGTGTTACGTCTTTTTCAATTTTTTGACAGATTTTTTTTTTTTTGGTAGAATAAGCATTAGTTCATCTTTGAACGTTTGATAGAACTCTGTTTGTAGAACTCTTTTATGAGAGTTCTATCTGGTCCTTTTATGAAACATCCGGGCTTTTGTTTAGGGAGAAGGTTTACATTACTGTTACAATCTCACTGCTTGTGATTGGCTTAAGTTTTCTTTTCTTTTTCTTTCTTTTTTTTTTTTTTTTTTTT
>PVHY01034420.1:0-10455 GCA_004024945.1 Uropsilus gracilis | reverse complement strand
CCTCCACCTCCAGGTGGAGGCCTCTCAGCCACCTCCACCTGGCCCATGTCCCCTATTTTTTCTTTATTTAATTTTATTTAGTTTTACTTAATTTTATTTTATTTGAGACTAAGCCTCCCCATGTTGCCCAGGGTAGTCCCGATCCCATGATCGCAAGCCAGCCCCAGCCTCAGCCTCCCAGGTAGCTGGGATGACAGGCGCCCGCCACCGCACCCGGCTGCATTTTCGAGACCAGGTCTCGCTGCGTTGCCCGGGTAGTCTCAAACCCGCGGACTCGAGCGATCCCAGGCCTACGTCCCCTTTCTTTAGACTACACCCCGTTACCTGCCTTCACTCCACCACAGGGGCCCCGGGCCCAGCACAGGTCGGGACGTGGTGCTCTAGAAAGACAGCCCCGGTTTTGAGTCACTCCCTGGAGATGCTGTTGGTTGGGAGTAGATTGGGGGGGAGCAGAGGGGAGGGGGTACGGGTGCGCCTTGTCCCTCAGCACAGCGGAAGCGAGGGCCCCTCCATGGAAGCCCTGAGTTCTGCTGCTGCTGAGACCCCCCCAGTGCCCTGGCAAGGCAGCCCTCACACAGAGCACCTGTCCCCGCCCTGGGGGCTGGGAGGGGGGGGGGCTCCACTTTGCTCCCAGGTGATTTCACCCTGAACTGAGAGATCGTTCAACCCGCCCTCCCGGCTGCGCAAACACCGAGTTCAGGAGCAAAGTGAAGCTGTGCCAGCGCTGAGCTCAGCCCCGATGGATGAGCCGCCCGGGCCCAGCGCGCCCTCGGCCTCCTCGGCCAGGCAGCAGACCCCGGGAGCCCAGGACGGACCACGGCTGGCGGGAGACACCGGGTGACAGTGAGGCAGGGGAGACAGACCCCAGGCAGCTGCCTGGCGAGCCAGGTTGCTAGGAGACGGCGGAGCTTGTGGGAGGGATGACATGGGCCGTGTGGGCGGGGCTGGAGCCAAACCTGGCAGGCGGGTTCGGGAAAGACAAAATCAGAAGGGCCGATCTGTCAGCTCCATCTGCAGAGTCACCGATAACCCAGGGAGGTAGCTGCCAGCGAGACAGGGGCCGCCCTGGTCAGCGATCAGTCGCTCCAGTGATGGAGCTGCCCTGATGCCAGCCTCTTGTGCGGGCCAGTGTTCGCTTTACCTTCTCCCCAGTCACCTGTGGGTGTGGCTTCCTGGGCTGAGGTCAGGTGAAGCAGATTCGGACCTGCAACTGACCTGGAAGGGGGAGGGGGAGGCGCCCTCTGCCTCTGCCTGCCCCAGATCTGAAAAATAAAGTCTGTTGGCAAACAGGTGTTTGCACACTTGTTCACAGCAGCGTGTCGTCGTCATCAGAAGGTGGAAGCCACCCAGTGTTCACCGAGGGATACATGCACAGAGTGTGCCCAGCCACACGCCGGAATATTATTCAGCCTTAAAAAAGGAAGCACAATCTGCCACAGCTGCAACGTGAACGGGCCTGGAGGACACGCCGCTCAGGGGAATAAGCCAGACACAGCAAAGCAAACCCTGTGGTGCCCACTTACGGAAGGCCCTGGAGGAGTCAGAGCCACAGCAACAGGAAGTAGAGGGTGGGTGCAGGGGCCAGGGGAGGGGTGGCGGAGCTAGTGTTGAACAAGCTAGTTTCAGTTTGGGGCCATTAGAAGGTTCTGGCGCAGGTGGGCGGGGTGGCTGCACAACGGTGTGAACGTGCTCAGTGCCACTGAGCTGTGCACTTCAAAGTGGTAGCTTTTACGTCTGTAACACAACAAAAGAGGTTTTAATACACTGGTTTCTTCACCTCCCACGGTAACAACCTTGCGCTCTCAAGCGTTTTCCATGGGCTTAGGGAAACTAATTTAATTGTCTAGCGACATTATAAAAAATGACTTTTTAATTCGTGGCAAAGTACACATAACATGGAACTTACCAGTTTATTTCATGTGACCTCATGGTCTTCGTGTTTTGTTGGTTTTTTTATATTATTTTTTAATTTATATGTAAATTTCACATTTTTGCAATCCCAGGGATTTGCCCCCCCCATGGTCTTTGTGTTTTCACAGTGTGATACAACCATCACCACTGTCTAATTCCAGAACCTCTGGGTGCTAAAGGGGAGAGAGAGACCTGCACCATGGCTGGGCTGACCTTGTGTGGAAAAGTTAGTTCCACTGGAGAGACTGGGAAAAAGGCACAGACACTCAACACAAAGGTGGTCACTAACTCCAGGAAAACAAAAAGAAGCAAGTCTTAGAAATAAGTGTTCCTTCATGTACCTTGCCCCGCTATGAACTGCATTTACAAACGCCAATACAAGCATGAAATGCTCATTCAACCTTAAATTGTGCTATAGCAATGAGAGGGACAATATTTCTTTTTTCTTTTTGAGACTAGGTCTCACTATGTTCCCTGGGGTAGTCCTGATCCCACGGACTCAAGTGATCCCCAGCCTCAGCCTCCCAGATAGCTGGGATTACAGGCATGCACCACCATGCCCAACTGCTTTTTTGAGACCAGGTCTTGCTCTGTTGCCCAGGGTAGTCTTGAACCCATGGGTTCAAGAGATCCCAGGCCTCACCCTCCCAGTGTTTGGACTATAGGCACGCGCCACCACACCTGGCAGGAACAGTGTTTCTAAAGAGCTCAACCTCTACCTTTGGGAGGAGGAGATCGATGGACAATGCCCAACTGATAAATCAAGAAATGTGGGGAACGTTGGGACAAAACCCAGGGAAATGATGACTAGACAGTGATGGAAGCCCTTGGAAAATGGGATGTGCTTTGCTTTGTTTAAACTTTTAAAAAAATTTTACTTATTTATTTTTTGAGACTAGTGTTGCTGTTTTCCCTGGGGAACTGTAGATTTATGTTGCCCGGGGTGCCACAGACTCAAGCGATCCCCAGCCTCAGCCTCCCAGGTAGCTGGGATTACAGGCACGTGCCACCACACCCAGCTATTTTTTGAGACTAGGTCTCGCTATGTTGCCCTGGGTGGGTCTCGAACCCATAGACTCAAGCGATTCCTAGTCTCAGCCACCCTTCCTAGGCTGGAATTAAAGGCACATGCCACTGCGCCCAGCCCTAAACTTTTTTTTTTTTTTTTTTTAGTTTAGCTCAGTCTTCAGTATATGGAGAAAACACTCCACAAATACCAGCGATTATTACTATTGACAAGAAAAGACAGCATACCCTGGGAGCCCTCATAACCGAGTCAGGAAGATTGATATTGCTTGGAGAGAATATGAGAGTTCACATTGAATTTAATAGCTTAAGAAATGCACCTATAAGATTTCTAATACACCTACTTATCCAAAATGAAAGACTGTGAGTGAGATCGGAGCAACCCACACACGACCCACTGGCCGTCACCTGGCCTTGTGGGTCCCACAAGCTAAAAATGCTTCTTTATTTTATTTATTTTATTTTATTTTGAAACTAGGTCTCCCTATGTTGCCCCAGGCGGGTCTCGAACCCACACACTCAAGCGATTCCCGGTCTCAGCCTCCCTTCATAGGCTGGGATTAAAGGCGCACGCCACCATGCCCAGCCTCTATATTTTCACTGGCTCAAAATAAAGAGGGTCATGCTATCCTACGACAGGCAAAGGGATATGCAATTCAGATTTTAGTGTCCACAAATAGGCGCCCCCGGGCGCAGGCACGCCCGTGACTTTATGTATTGTCCGCGATAGCATCTGAGGCCCCGTGGGTGCTTCGGGCGGGGAGACAGACCGACTGGCTTTTCCAGCAAGTTTGCTGACCCACGTTAGAGGATGAGCCTGTGGGGCCAGGCGGTGCGGAGGAGCCTGGAGCTGGGCTGGGGGCATCTCTTCAAGCCTGATTCCCTCTGTCTTTCCCTGTGGTGTGTTTCTGTGTCGTGTGTCCCGTGAGCACCAGACGCACGATTATCCTGTTCCAGAAGCACCTCTGTCCAGGGCAGAGGAAAGACAGGCATCGACGAGGCGAGTAAGGCAGGGTAACAGGGTCCCTTGGTGGAGCCGGAAGTGCTGAGAAAGCCCACCTTGAGGAGGACTGGGGGGAGGACTACAGTTTTCCGCACAGCTTCAGGACAGGGACAGGGCTGAGAAGCGTGTCCCAAGGATGCCTGCGCAAGGCGGTCGTGCAAATGTTGGTCACAAACCTAGCTGGTTCGGCCACTGCACACCTGCAGCCAAAACACCGTGGTGGGCTGTGTGGCCGCGCTGGGGTGTTCGTGAGAGGTTGAGGTTCAACCAACCCAGCTTACATGCATTCAGTCTGCAAACACGGCTGGAAGTGGCTGGCTCTGAGAAAGACCCAGGAAGGATGTGTGGTGAGCACAGCCGGTCCACCCCCCCCAAGGGCAGCCTAGCCTGAAGCTCGTGCCCACCCCGAGCTGGTGGCCCAGCCCTTCACGGACTGGCTCAGGCGCGGCGTAGCTGAGCTCTGGCTGCAGATCTGGCTGCACAGCTCTTTTCCTCGAAGGAGCAACGCTTTCTTCTGCCGAGTCCCCGAGGCCCCCGGCAGGGAAGAGAAAGCTAAATTTAAAGGTGTGCTAATTGGGGCGGGCTGGGCTGGCCATGTTCTGCCACCGAGGAGTTGCTGGGCCAGGCAGGTCAGAGCTGGCCTCACATCAGGCGCAGCCACCTCCAGCTTCAGAAGAGTCAGCTCTGGGCACATTCTCTTTGGGCACCTCCCATCTGCCCTCACTGGGCCAGGGGCCTGGCACATGGGTCCTGGAATCAGATGGGCCTGGGTTCAAAGCCCAACCCACCACCACCTCCTGTGTCCCTGGAGGAGGCTCAGCACCCACTGAGCCTCATCTGTGAAAGGCGCACAATGAATATGCACCCCACAAGTTAATGCCACTGCTCATTGCCCCCATAGACATTGGCTTAAAAACAGTGTCCTAATCCGGGTGTGGTAGTGCGTGCCTGTAATCCAAGTGCTGGGAGGCAAGAGGCCTGGGATCACTTGAGTCCGCGGGTTCAAGACTACCCCGGGCAACATAGTGAGACCTGGTCTTGAAAAAGCAGCCGGGCGCTGTGGTAGGTGCCTGTTATCCTAGCTACTTGGGAAGCTGAGGCTGGGGATCGTTCCAGTCCGTGGTACCCAGGGCAACATAATGAGATCTTAGTCTCAAAAAAAAAAAAAAAAAAAAGGTCCTGAGTTTCTCTTATGTGCCACATACTGAGGCCACAGCAATGAAGGTCACCAACCAAAATCCCTGCTTCAGGGGACCCGATGATATAGATAGAATGTAGCCAGTAAACAAAATGTAGGACTGCTGGGGGTAACAGTTCACCAGTTACAAGGGGAGGATGGGATGATGTATCAGAAAGTTGAGTATTCTGTGAGGTTCCTGGAACTTTGGATATGTCTAGGGAAGAGTCCCAAGCAGAAGTCACAGTTCATGCAAAAGTTGTGAAGTGGGAGCACACCCAGGAGCTTAGAGAAACAGCCCAGTGACCCCTCACCCTCACCCTCACCCTTGGCACCTGGTATAGAGACTGTTCCCAGCTTCTTGACTTGGCCAGGTGGCTAAGTTCCACCAGGTGGGAGGAATGGAAGGTGTCCTGTGCCTCTCACAGAAAGTCCTTAAAGGGAAGAGGTGCCAATCTCCTGCCTCTTAATGGCTGGCATGCAGATTGATGGCTGCAGCTCAAGCAACCATCTTAGATTTACAGATGGAAATAAAAATGCAGAGCAACAAGATGGCAGGAGCCTGGGAACCTGCCACTTTCCAGGATTGCTTCCCTCAGCGAGGATTCATTTCTGTCTAATTCAGGCCTCTAGCGCTTCAGGTCTCCCCTTTGCATAGCCCACCTGATGCACACATCACATAAATCCCCTGTCGTATGACTGTCTTTGTTCATTGCCTACAATGCTTTTCCTCGTAGAGTAAGAACTATGCTCTACCTTTGAGAAGTTTACACCCCGACTGGAGGAGTCCACGGGTCTGACACTTAGCCTCTGCCAGCTGCGTGGCTCTGGGCAAGTAGACTCCCCTCTTTGGGTCTTGCCATGTGATCCAGTAAGTGAAAGGCAGACGGATCAGCTCATGAAAGAGGGTGCCCAAGGGATCCCTCTTCCTAGCTGGATTTAGTTGGGGCAAATGATCTGATTCACCACATCCACATGGTGGACTAGTCCTTTCCATACCCTGCTTCTGGCCCCATTTCTGTATTAGGAACCCTACTGACCTGCAAAACTAGGCTCAGCACGGACCTCAGCATGGCTGGATCCAAGATTGGATGCTTCCTGCAGGGTTCAGTCTCTTCTCAGCTCTTTCTTCTAGGTTGCCCTCCTTCTCACGTAGGTTGATGGACTCTAGCACCTCGTTCAGTCCATGCCCATCACTTGGGGCCTCCAGCAGGGGTTCCTTTCAGGGTGTAGAAGGGGGGCCTTGCTCTGGGAGGAGGAGGGGCCTCCAAGAAGACTTCCTAAGAATGGTGCCAGTTGAGACAGGCACGGAAGGATGAACAGTAGATGCTAACTGGACAAGGGGGAACGGGCATTCCAGCCAGCCCAGAAGTGAGCAAGCTGCCCCCTGCAGCGACGCGCTGGGGTGCGTGTGCAGCTCCCACTAAGCAGGAGGCGAGATCAGAAGGGCAGCTGGGGGGTGCCACAAAGCGCACTGAATGCCAGGCTGAACGTGTCAGGTTCTCTCCTGGTGGAGAGCGATGGGGAGTATAGACGTATATATAATGGGAGGGTCACAGCCACATCTCCAGCCCTTGGCGGAAGGGGAATGGTCGCAAGGAGAAAAGCTGAAGGCAATGGGAGGTAGAGGAGGGGTCTGGTACCCCATCTAGTGCCAGGAAGGTAGACTGAGGGCCAGAGGATGTCTAGGTTTCAGGACTGAACACGGAGGAGTTGGGGATCCTGTGTGACAGCACAGCATAAAGGGGAGAAAACGCCCAGCCCCAGTCACCACCTTTGGGAACTGGAGGAACCTTGAGGCACGGTGATTCAAAAGCACCGATCTTTGGATGCCTGCAGTGACGGGGTGCTCACCCCTTGTGTAGCTGACCGCCTGGAGTCAGGGCCAGCTCAGAGCTCCATGCCACGTGCACGGGGCTCCCTGTACCCCAGGCCAGGCCTTGGAGATTCATGGCCCTGATGCTGGCTTCTGAAATCAGTCCTTCTCCAGCCGGTGCACCTTCTGTTCTTCAGGTTGCTCCTTCAGGTTGTGGGCCCCAGGGAGTCTTGGGAGGGTGTGGGCCTTACGTGGCACCATCATCGCATCTCAGAATGACATGGCTGAGCCATGTCAACCCACTTCGCATCTCGAGCTGCCCCCCAGAGAGAATCTCCTTCCAGGGCGCCCTAAGCGCTGACTCCCGGCCTCCTGGAGGGGCCCTTGGCGTGGGGCCCCGGACACCGCCGTCTCTGGCGCGAACCCGATGATGTCGCTGGGTTTCCGCTGCGGCTATTTTGACGCTGTTTCTATTTCAGGCAAGCGATGAGGTTGGCCATATATGGGTGACCCCTGAGACGCAACCGATGCCAAGCAAAGCCTGCAGAAAGTGGGGGGCCACCCCGGGACGATCCCATAACCAGATTCATGAGCACCGAGCCCTGAGAGCGGGTGTCCCCCAGGACTACCCCTGCCAACACCAGGCCTGCTCAGCCGCTGCCTGCAAGGGGAAGGCGCCCCAGCCCCCTCTCTTCCTGCCGCTCCCGTCGCCGCTAACCGGAGGCCAGCTGGAGGGCCCCTTCCACCTGCGTACCCAGTCCTGTGGGCCACGGAGTCCCAGCCTTCTATGGCCTCCGGCTGGCTGGCAGCTTTCCGCAGTGGGAGACTCGAGCGTCTCCCACAGCCTCCTCGTGCTGCGCCTGCCATTCCGACCGGGAGGCTCCTCACGGAGCCCTGATCCCAGAAAGCTTGGTTCAGAGGCGTGACAGTAACAGGAGGTTAAGTGGGGGCCCCTGGCTGGCTACCCCGACCTGGAGGTCTGTCGCCCGCCTTTCCCGGGGGCCGCAGGCGCAGGTGGCAGCCCCTCGGAGCTCCCTGCGAGCTGGCGCCGGCCCTGCCCGGCCTGCAGGGGCGACGCTGAGCCTGGGAGAGGGGCCGCTCTGCTCCCGGCGTGGGTGGGTCTCGCGTGGGGGCCGCGCTCTCCAAGGAGCGCCGCTGCACCCGGAGGCCTCCGCTCCATGTGATTTCTTCTCCGCTGCCCCAGTTTTCCCTGCGTGTTGGTGATGACAGGACTGACAGGCGTGCACGCTGCTGAGGCTCGCGTTGCGGGCACCCACACGCCGCCGCAGCAGGGAGCGAGCCCGAGCCCCTCCCCGCGGCGGCGGAGGTGGCCGCGAGCCTCGGCATCGCAGAGTCGGAAGAGGCGCCGGACTTGCTTACCTCCGCGAACGCGCAGCTCACTCCTCCCCCCACCCCTGCTCCCCAAGTACGCACCCACTCCAGTCTCCAAGGCCTCGGCTTCCCGGGGTGGGCGGGGGTGCGCGCCCCGCGGGGCGAGGCCAAGCAGCCAGCGTGGAGCCCGAGAGCGCCGCCAGCCCCCGCCCGGGCCGCGCGGGAGGCGCAGGGGCCGTGGAGGTGGAACCGGGAGGGGCTGGCGGCGGCGCGGCGCGCGGAGCCGACCGCAGTGCGGCCGGCGCTAGGACCCGCGGGGGCCTCCCGGGCCTTGGCGCCTCCTGCTCCCCCACCCCAGTCCTCCCCCACCCCCCAAAATGAGGAAACGGAGCAACTTGCTCCAAGTTGTGCAGCCGTGGCCGCCTCGGGGTGCGCAGCCGGCGCGCGGGGGCCCTCCTGGGGGCGGGCGCGGGGCGCGGCCCGGTGGCGCCCCCTGAACAGGTGAGCGCCGCGGACGGGGTAGGGGACAGACGGCGGGACCCTGGCGGGGGCTCCGGGAGCGGGGGCCGGGCGTGCGCGGGAGGGGCCGGTGCGCGCGCGGGTGCGCGTCCCGGGCGCCGGGCGGTGCGCGGCCGGGCGGGGGCCGGTGAGGGGCGCCCCGGCCCGGGCTGGGGGCTGTTTTCCTGGGTGCGGGTGTGCGCGCCTGTGAGCCCCCGGCTGCGTGTGTCCGCGCGTCCACGTGGCGCGAGGAGCCGGCGGCTGGGATGCTTGCGCGGGGCCCTGCGTCTGGCTCTGCCTGCCCGGGCGGCCCGGCGCCTAGTGCCAGGTGTCCAAGTGTGAGTCGGTGTGTGTTCAGGGCGACAGGCGCACACGTCTCCGGTGCTCCGAGCCTCTGCGTGTGCGCGCGTGTGCACACCTATCCGTAGGTCCGCGGACCGCTGCCTGCATAGGCGTGGGGACATATGACCACCTCTGCCCAAGCGCCATGTGTTTGCGTGTGTGCTAGTGTGGCCACGGAGCCGTGTGCGTGTGAGTGCACGTGGGGCTGGGGATGCATGGGAGGCCAACGTGGGGGGGGGGCTGAGACTCACCGCCCTCCCCCTCCCCCACCCTGTCCAGCCACCTGTGGTGGGTTGATGGGGGAAGCCAGGCTTGGAGAGGTCCCCACCCCAGTAGCAGCGAGGGACCCGCTGTCTACCCTGGATGGGGGGGGAGGTGACAGAGGCTCAGCTGGCAGCCAGAGGCACCCAGGCTCCGCTGCCTGAACCCCGCCCCTGCCCCACCCTGGGGTCAGATATCAAGGAATGACCTTGAATCATCGTGTGTCCTCTGTGACCCTGCCCACTTGCCAGGAAAGAGGAAGGACCGGGCCCGAGCGATCTGGTGGCAGCAGCTCCCGGCTCGCCGGCCGCGGCTGCTGTGCCTGAGCCCAGCGCGCGCCGCTCGGTCAGGCCGCTGGCTCCGCTCGCCCTGTGCCTCGGTTTCTCCAGGGCGATGGCCCAGAGAGGCTCTGTGGTTTCCTCCCTGGCGCTGCAGGGTTGCGACTCTGCTAAAGATCTCCGGAGGGTAAAGGCCACGTCCTCGGCGCCTGGGTCCTCCCTGGAGCTGCACCCTGGGAGCCGTCTCCACCAGGCCTGGGCTGCAAAGGGTAGTAACCGCCGCTCCCACCACCCAGGACCCAGCCTGGCCCCTCAAGCTGGTCTCTGCTCCCTTCCCAGGTGAACTTCCTTCGTGCCTGGCACCCCGCACACCTTCCAACCAGGATGCCCACGGTGAGTACCCCGGCTGGCATCGCTGAGCCCTTCCTCAGCCCGGCTCACTCCCGTGGGACCAGCTCCTCCTCTGGGTGGGGGGCCGACCCCCCTGACCCAAGCCCCACCCCCACCCCGCCCGGGTCCGCCCCATCTCCCTCTGCCACCAGCTCAGCGTCGCTCCCATTCTCCTGCCCTGGGTCTGCTGGCCCTTGCCCGGGCCCATTCCTGCCCGCCTCTGTCCCCTCTCCCCGTGGGCCCCTCTTTCTCCGGCTTCCCCCTCACCTCCCTCTGCCCCCCCGCTCCCTAGAGGCGCTGGGCGCCAGGCACCCAATGCATCACCAAGTGCGAGCACACGCGCCCCAAGCCGGGGGAGCTGGCCTTCCGCAAGGGCGATGTGGTCACCATCCTGGAGGCCTGCGAGGTGAGGGCCGGGGGG
>PVHY01034419.1:0-10456 GCA_004024945.1 Uropsilus gracilis | reverse complement strand
AAGAGGAGGTACAAATGGCCAACAGACACATGAAAAATTGTTCATTATCACTAGCAATAAGGGAAATGCAAATCAAAACCACAATGAGATACCACCTTACACCAGTAAGAATGGCCCACATTCAAAGAACAAGTAATAACAAGTGCTGGCGAGGATGTGGAGAGAAAGGAACACTCTTACATTGCTGGTGGGAGTGTAAGCTGGTCCAACCTCTATGGAAAGGTGTGTGGAGGACCCTCAAATTAATGAAAATGGATCTACCATTTGACCCAGCAATTGGTCTCTTGGGAATCTACCCAAAAGACACCTCAATGTGGGTACAAAGGGACACCTGTGCCCAAATGTTTACCGCAGCACTATTTAATTGCAAGAACATGGAAGTAACCCAAGTGTCCCAAAACAGACGACTGTTTGAAAAAAATGTGGTATTTCTACACAATGGAATACTCATCAATTAAGAATTACAAATTAGACGACTTCTTGACAACATGGATGTACTTAGAAGAAATCATGCTAGCAGAAACAAGTCAAAAAGAGAAAGACAGAAGTCAAATGGTCTCACTAATATATGGGACATATTGAAGAAAAAAAATAAATAAAAGTCATGAGGAAAAGATAAAACAGGCTGAGCACCAAACTGAAGCACACAACAATGGACAGAAGGGAAAGGGGGAGGGGGGAAGGGGGGGCAAATCCCTGGGATTGCAAAGATGTGAAATTTACATATAAATAAAAAAATAATTTAACCCCCCCCAAAACAAAACAAAAACAAAAACAAAAACCCCAAGACAAAAAATGCCAGCCAAGAACACTCTACTCTGAAAAGAACTCCTTCCTTAATCAAGGAAAAATTAAAACCTTTTCAGAGAAGCACATTTTCCAGAAATTTGCTACCACTAAACCCCTACTCCAAGAAATCTTTGGAGAAGACTTAGATCAAAACCAACAAAAGAATAAATAGGAAGAACAAAACAACCAAGCAACTTGAGACTTCAAAATGACCACCAAGACACCAACTTCAGACTCTCAAGTATCAATAATCACTATAAATGTTAATGGTCAAAACACATTAATTAAAAGACACAGCAGCGTGTATTAAAAAATGCATCCAACTTTCTGCTGCCTCCAAGAAAAACATTTGAACTCTAAAGATAAGCACAAAGAACAGAACTGGAGCATAGAACAAGAGAGGGGGAGGGGGAAATATATCAGGATGTAAGGGCACAAGAAATTAAGATTATGTTCCACTGGGGACAAGGTGGTGGAAAACCCTGGGGAATATAATTATATATATATGTGTGTATATATATATATTATGTAATGAAATAAAGAAACTCATATAAAAGAAGAAAGAATATAAAGATAAGCAAAAATTGAAAGTAAATACTGGAGACAATCCTACAAGCAAATGGCCCCCAAGAGAAGGCAGGGGTACCCATTCTTATAGCAGATAAAATCAATTTCAAATTTTAAAAGTGACAAAGGACAAGGAAGTACATTACTTAATTATAAAGGTGTTAATTCACCAGGAAGACATAGAAATTATTAACATATATTCACCAAATGAAGGAGCACCAAAATTCATAAGACAACTACTAGTAGAAATAAAAGTGAACATTGATGAAAATATATGTGTGGTTGGAAGCTCTCCACTCTCACCAAAAGACAGATCAACAAAACAGAAGTTTCACAAGGACAATAGAAGCTATAAAGTAAGATCTAGGCAAATGAACTTAATATATATCTATAGGTCACTGTTCCCCCAAGGAAAAAAATATAATTTCTTTTCAAATAAACATGGATTATTCTCCAAAATTGACCATATATTAGGCCATAAGGCAAACATAAATGAAATATGCAAAGATTAAAATAATACCAACCTTTTTCTCTCATCATAGAGGCATCAAACTAGAAATCAACAATGAAAAGAAAATAAGGAAAGCATCTACTACATGGAGACTAAACAACATGCTACTGAGTGACCACTGGGTAAATGAAGAAATCATAGAAGAAAGTAAAACTTACTTTGAAACAAATGACAAACATGCACAACATTCTAAAATATATAGGAATCAGCAAAAGCAGTACTTAGAGGCAAACTCATAGCTCATATAAAAAAGCAAGAAATATACAAAGGAAATAATCTAATCTCCCAATTTGATGAACTAGAAAAAGAGCAACAAAAAACTCAAACCCAACAGAAGACAGAAATATTAGAAGTCAAAGCAGAAATAAAATAAAAACTAAAAGGACAACCCAGAAGATAAACAAAACCAAAACCCATTTCTTTGAAAAAATAAATAAAATTGATAAAACCCTAGCAAGGCTCACAAAGAACAGAAGGGAAAAAACTCAAATAAATAGGATCATAAATGAAAGAGGAAAAAATACAACTGACACAGCAGAAATCCAAAGAATAATTAGAAACTACTTTGATCATCTTTATGCAAACAAATGCAACAACCTGCATGAGATGGCCAAGTTCTTACAACTATATAACCATCCAAAGTTGGACAAAGAAGAAATAGAGGACTTCAACAAAAAAAATTGAAAGTCATCAAAACTCTTCCTAAAATAGAGCCCAGGACCAGATGGTTTCACAAATGAATTTTACCAAACATTCAATGAGGAAATAATTCCTATATTTCTAAAACTCTTCTAAATAATTGAGAAAGAAGAAAGCTGCTGAATGTATTCTCAGAAGCAAACATTACACTGTGTCAAAATCACATAAATATAGCACAAAGAAGCAAAACTATAGGTCAACCCCCCTAATGAATACAAACACAAAATTTCTAAATAAAATTCTGGCAAATTGAATCCAATGAAGCATAAAAAGGGTTATTCACCACAACCAAGTAGGATTCATCCCTGTGACACAGGGATTGTTTAACATCAAAAATCAATTAACATAATACATTACACAAACTAGGAGAAAACCAAAAACATATGATCATATCAATAGAGGCATCAAAAGCATTCAATAAAATTCAGCATGCATTCACTATGAAAGCCCATGAATAAATTGGGCAAAAAGGAACATATCTCAAAATAATAAAAATAATTTATGACAGACTCTCACAAAACATCATTCTTAGTGAAAAAAAAAAAAAACTAAAATAATTTCAGTTAAGATATGGAACCAGGCTAGTATGTCTACTTTCATCAGTACTTTTCAACATAGTACTGGAGGTTCTATCTAGGGCAATAGAACAAGAGAAAGACATAAAGGGAATACAAATGGGGAAAGAAGAAATAAAGCTATCATTATATGCAGATGATATAATACTTTATTTAGAGACCCCCAAAAATCCACAGAAAAAAAGTACTGAAACAATAAACCAATTCAGTAAGGTACAATATCAACACTAAAATCAGTAGCCATCTTATCCACAAATATCAGTCAGAAGTAGAAATAAAAAAAAATCACTCCATTCACCAGTGCACCATGAAAATTAAATACCTGAGAATAAATTTAACAAAAGATGTGAAGGACCTATACAAATAAAAGAAATAGAAGTCATAAAGAAATGAAAGACATTCCCTGCTCTTGAATTGGAAGAATTAATATTATCAAGCTGGTCATCCTACCATAGGTAATCTGATGATTCAGTAAAAATCCACAATTCAATAAAATTCAATAACAATCTGCTTCCAATAAAAGTTCCAATGGCATTCTTTAAGAAGATAGAACAAAAATTACTGAAATTCATATAGAATCATAAAAGATCTTGAATTTCCAAGACCTCATGACCGAAAGAAGAGATAACAGAGGTATTACATTCCCAGACTTCAAATTACAGAGTCATAATAATGAAAATAGCATGGTACTGGAACAAAGACAATCAGTCCAATGGAACAGAATTGAGTACCTAGAAATAAAGTCACACATGTATTGTCAACTAATTTTTGATAAAGAGGCAAAAGAACATATATTGGAACAAGGGTAGCCTCCTCAATAAATGGTGCTGGGAAAAGTGGACCTCTAAATGCAAAAAAATGAATCTAGACCACTACCTCACACCATGTACAAAAACCAACTTAAAGTGGATAAAAAACTGGATGTAAGACCTGAAACCATAAAATATATGTAGAAAAATATGGGCCAACATTCCAAGGCCTGAAAGAAATCTCTCTCAGGAGACATCTACAGGTGCTTAAAAATGAAGGAAAATAAACAGATAGGACTATACATAGCTAAAAAGCTTCTGCACAGCAAAAGAGACAATAACCACACAAAAAGGAGAAAAACAAACAACTCCCCTCCAAATACCCCACATGAATGGGAAAATTTTTTGCTCTTGACACAAGCGATAAAAGTCTGATATCAAAGATCCGCAAAGAACTCACACAGCCTAACAAAAAAGGCTAAAAGTCCAGTCAAAAAATGGGGAGATCTAAAAGGACACTTCTTCAAAAAGGAAATACAAATGTCCAACAGGCATATGAGAAAATACTCAACATTAGAAATAATCAAGGGAATGCATCTCAAAACCACTGAGATGCCACCTTACACCAGTAAGAATGGCCCATATTAAAAAATAAGTAGGTAACAAGCAACAAGTGCTGGCATGGGTTTGGAGAAAAAAAGAGCACTTGGAGAAAAAAAGAGCTGTTTGATGGACTCTTAAACTACTGAAAATGAAACTACTATTCAAGTCAGCAATCCACTTCTGGGAATCTACCGAAAGCATACAAAAACACTAATGCAAAAGGACACCTGTACTAAGATGCTTATTGCAGCACTATTTACAATAACCAGGATATGGAAGCAACCCAACTGCATCCAAACAGACAAATGGATCAGAGTGTTGTGGTATGTTTATAAATGGAATATTATTCTGCAACCAAAAAAGACAGTGTTGATGCATTTGTGATAACATGGATGAGCCTAAAAGGAATCACGTTAGCAGAATTAAGGCAGAAAAAAAAAGAAATGCTAGATGTTCTCATTCATATAGGAAAACAAACGAACAAAAACACAAGTAACATTTAAAAATAACTCAACAGAACTGAGGCATAAAAGATGAGAGGTGAAGGGAGGGGGTAAAATCAGAGGAAGGATGGGAAGGAGAGAATAAGACAAGTATAGGCATGCTTGCATCAAATAAAATAGACTTCTAGTTTAAAAAAAGTCAAAAAGAGACAAGGACAGGCAATACATAACAATTAAAGGATCATACATCAGGAAGATGGTTTAACATCTGAAAATTAATCAATATATTTCACATCAACAAAAGGAAAGAAGAATCATATGATTTTATCAAGATTTGATAAGATTCAACAGCAAATTATGATGAAAATGCTCAAAAAACTGCATAGAAAGAATATTCCACAACATATTAAAGGCCACATACAACAAATTCACAGCGAACATTACACTCAATGGTTAAGGGGGAAAAAAGCATTTTCTCTAAGGTCTGGTAAAAGACAGAGTGTTAATTTTCACTATTAGTATTTCTGAAAGTGTTGGGACTACTAGCTAGAGAAAGATACAGAGAAATAAGGAATTGGAGAAGTAAAGCTATCACCATTTGCAGATGACATGATAAAATTCCTAGAAAACCCTAAACTCCAGTAAAAAAATTAATGGGAACAATAAATTAATTAGATAAATTGAAATGTTACAAATTTAAAAATCAATTACATTTCTGTAGCAGTTATGAGAGAATGAAAGAAATCAAGATAAGGATCTCATTTAAAATTTAAAAATAATTACATATCCCAAGTAAACTTAACATAGGATTGAGGGATCTATGTAGTGAAAAATATAACACACTATTGTTAAAAGAAGTTGAAGAAGACATAAAAAATGGATAGTCCCTGCTCATGAATTAGAATAATTGATACCTGAAAATGACATTACTAACCTCAGCAAAATATAAAATGCAGTCCTTATCAAGGCTTTAATGATATTTTCAGAAGAAATGTAGCAAACACTACTAAAATGCAATTGGAACCATAAAAGACCTCAAATAGCCAAAGCAATCCTGACAAAAAAGAGGAAGAGTAATGATATCATGATCCCAGATCTTAAATTATACTGCAAAAATTAAAGAACTGAATTTAAAAATTAAAGCTTCAAACAAGAAAATAATGGTTTTATAAGAAACAAAAAAATCAATAAATGAAAGAAACATTGTAGATACTATGGAAGTACAATAGACCAGATGGAATTAGTGAACTTGAAGATGTGATTGAACAATCAAGGTAGATGAAGAAAAAGAGAAGCTAAGTTAAAAAAAATGAAAAAGCACTTACAAAATTATCCAACTCCATGAGGAAAGATAGTGTAAAAATAATGGGTATGCTGGAAATTAACAAAAGCAATACACAAAAAACTACAGACCTCTGTGGACGGTGGTGGGGTGTTATAGGCGTATTGGTGGTATGCATGTTGATGGTGTTTTATGTCTGAAGCAGTGTGAAACTATACTCCCAAATCATGTCCAACTTGAAAACTATTGTCATCTCAATAAAAATTATAGGATTAAGAAGTTGAAAAATAAATGCCTGTTTCTTGTGGTTTCTAATTTTTAGCAAAATATTATTATTATTGGCAAACTTATTTTCCAAAATAATATGAAATTGTTCTTTGGTTAGTAGGAAATTGTTCTTTGGTTAGTAGGAAATTTGGTTAGTAGTATTACACTTTAGAGAATTTATGTCTTTTAACCCCTGGTAGTTTATGACTTCTAAAAGTTGTAGAAGTAATTGATAAGCCCTCATCCATAAGTGGTGACTAGCTTACTGAATATAAATTTCCTTCTTACATTTTGATTGCCAGGTTAATTAAGTAACATGTTTTATTAAAACTGAAGAAAGATAGGTCTTGAAGTTTACCTTCTGAAACTTTAATCCAATTACTGATTTGAAAATTTAGGCATATTATGACATCTAAATTTCAACATTTTGGACAGTAGAATTATTCCTTTAATCACTATTAGTCATTAAAGTTTTGAGGTTGTATGATATTTTGCTTTACAAATACAGAAAAATCCAACTTACATATTTTTGTTAGGTTTTATGGTTATTTGACTGTTTATAGCATCTCCATGGTGATTTTCCAATATATTACATAAATCTTAAAAATGAGTATTTTCTGTCGCATCCTCCACCTACTCTTTTATTTATTACAGAAACTGTTTTTGGTGATATATAATAGCTAAACATTCATATATATCTGGAAGTTATATTTACAAACATGTAATTGTCTAGTAGTATGGCTTGTTATTTTTCGCATTAAATATGGTAGTAAAATATTGCTTTGAAAATTTAAACATAAATTTTCTCAAATACCACTTTCCTTGTTTTAATAATTTCAAATGTTTCCCTAATTTATTACATGATACTTATCATGATACTTATGCAAGCAAATATTGGAAAAATATAAGATATAGTCCATAACACTAAATTATAGTAACAATAGCAAACATTTAATTTGTGCAATTATGAGCTAAGTGCTTTGCAATATTATTTTATTAGATCCTCACAATAACACTTTTGGTAGGCAATATTCTCATTTCGAATTTATAAATGAGGCAATGAAAGCCTAGAGGGGTTCAGTAAATTTCCTGCTCACACAGCCACTAAGTGATGGATATGAAACTTGTATCAATTTTTAAATTAGTTTGCTCTCAAAGCAAATACTCAAACTCTATATGCTTACCATCCAGCAATCTACATGGACAGCGTTTCTTTGTTAAGATGTCTGAAAGCTATGTGTTAAGAAATAAATCCAATTCTGGGTGATAAAACTCTTTTGCAATTAATTTCTGTTGCAGAGTATTCTTGATGTTTGTATTACTGCTCATTGTTCCCTCTTGCTATAGACCTGCCTGGTTGGGTGTGAATGAGAATTCATACTGATTGTTCATAACTGCATGAGTGTCTAGGACCTCTACCACCTGCATTGCTGACTTTGATGCCCTCTACTTTTTTTTTCTATAGTTTTGTATTTGTATTGAGATTTTTCCTTTTTGCACTGTGTTAAATTGTAGGAACTGTGATAAGAACACTAAGCAAAAGATTTATAAGGCTTGACTTCATTACTACATTACAGAAACAAAGTTAGAGAGGCCCAGGAGAACAAAGCCCCACTAAAGTCCCCATTCTATCCAGGAGAGCCCTCAAAGGCTTACTTCTAGTACTGAATGAAACAAACCATTGGTCTAAGAATTATGAGTTTTTAATAACAAGTGTCAAATTCTCATGAAATTACAGAATGATTATTTACTCACTCTAGGCACCAGCCTCCTCATTTGTAAAAGAGAACATAATGATAGCCTAGTCAGAGGGTTGTGATTAAAATTAAATACCCTAAAATATTTGGAAAAATATAAGGTACCACATAAAAAATATAAATGTTTCCATGAAGTACATTGATATGAGCATAGTGATGCATGTTTGCTAACAATGAGATTCAAGACTGGGATTTGTATATTTGTGCCAACTTTCTGTGTCAAGGAGATTGTGATGACTACAGGAAATTATACTGAGGACAGGCCAGGGGAAATTTGGCCTTTTCTCACTGGTCTCTAACATGACATTTAATTTATATGTTTGTTTTTCAGTTTAGTTGACTGAAGGGTTCACAGTGAATACTCTGCTAGTAGGGTAAACTAAGAATATGGTTGTTATATGAGAACTTCCAAATGAGAACTTGGAGGCTCAAGCTATTTGATTGCAAAGGGTAAGAGAGATATCACAAAGAGCAAAAGTTGCAGATATTCTATTGGCTTCCTCTGGTTTGGGATAAGCTATTTGTGGTTTCCAGAATTTTAAGATGCTTCCCACACCACCCACCCCAGTATTTCTTACATTAATTGCTGGGATTGTGACTAATATGAGCTATCACATCCATGATTACATATGTGCTTAATGCTAATCAAAAGGGACATTGTCCAGGTAGACCTAATTGAATCCTTGGAATCCTTTAGAAACAGAATTTTCTCCAGTTAGTAGACATCAGATTCCCCGCATGAGATGAACCTGATAAGCCTTTGCTACCATAAGGAAATGGAGGATGCAATGTGGCAAGAAATTTGGGTGACTTCTAAGAGTAGGGAGAAGTTTCTGACTCATACCATAAGAAAACTTGTTTCAATTTTGCAATAACAGGGAACTGAACTTTTTCAAATACCTGAATATGTTTAGAAGTGAATTCATCCCCACTGCTACCTGGCCATCAACGTGATATATCACCCTTGATATGAGACCCTCAGTGGAGAATCATACATGATTGACATACAGAACAAGAGCCAGTAAATGGATGGCTACCATGATTTTTGATGCAACCATAGAAGCCTAATATAATATTATTTTTAAATAAGATTATGAATTTCATTTTTTATTTGACTTGACTCTCTCACTGAACATTGTTTTTGATCTTCCTTACATGTATGGTTAGTTATTTTTCATCTGTCATGAATACATTTGACTTGAATATGGATGTGGTAATGCATTCTTTCAACAATAATCATTGTCTATTATGTGCATAGAATTGTCTAGATATTAACAATAGAGTAATAAATTATAATTTCATTATTTTTATACTTATGAATCTTGCATTCTGGTAGATAAAACAAGTAGTAGTCAAGTAAAAACTACTGCATCAGATTTTATAGCATGTAAGAAAGTGTAATTAGAAAGGTAGTCAGTGGCCAGATATTGTAAGATATGATAGGGACTTTGGATTTTCTTGGAAAGTTATTGGAAGAGTTTGAGGAAGTGAATGTACATATCAGATTTTTAATATAAAAGGGTAGTTCTGTGGATAATTGTCCAATTTGGGAGATGTGGACTGAGAAGGGGAGATGGGGAGAAAAGAGACTAGTTGAATGACAGAAGTGGAGTCACAGTGGTGGCTAGCCTACTATTAGTGATAGTGGTGGAGATGATGAGAAATGGTCAAATTTGGAATATATATTCAATAGAAATTTAATAGGTTCAGTAAAAAACAAATCTTCTAGCTTGAATACCAGTGGTTGAAAGAGGACTTTTGAGTGATTTTCTCAGTTTCTTCACTTTTCGTTGATCAAGTTCTCATGCCTGCATTACATTTGCTATTCAGTGAATTCCTATTCTGAATTAGCACTTCAAGTATAGGACTTCATTTGCTTTTCAAAACAGTCATATGAAGTAGATATCTTTAACTCCACCTAAATTTATTGTATATTACAGATCTTTGTAACTGTTTGAAAACAGCTAAAATTGTAAACATACAAAAAATGATTTGATGTTAAATCTTATTGATGTAAAAAAACCCAAAACCCAGCAGAAGACAAGAAATAACAAAAATAAAAGCGGAGATTAATGAAATAGAAACCAAAAAGACCATCGAGAAGATAAACAAAACCAAAAGCTGGTTCTTTGAAAAAATAAATAAAATTGACAAACCCCTGGCAAGGCTTACAAAGAAACGAAGAGAGAAAACTCAAATAAACAGGATCATAAA
>PVHY01034418.1:0-10457 GCA_004024945.1 Uropsilus gracilis | reverse complement strand
AGAAAAGACACTAACATAGGAAAGAGACTAATGGACTCAGCACAGCTAATAAATAACAAAGAGTGGGGTGTGAGAGAATGGAGGGAGCAGCGGAGGGAGGAGGGAGGGGGGAAAATATGTAACAGAGAGGTTGTAACCCAAAGAACAAAATAAAATTGTTAATAAAAAAAAAAAAAAGAATAAAATAACCCGGCACAGTGGCTCGTGCTTGTAAGCTTCAGCCTATGAAGCGGCGGGGGCTAGGGATCACGGTTCGAGTCCCGCTTGGGGCCCGTAGTGAGACCTAGTTCCAAAAAAAGAGCTGGGCGTGGTGGCGCACGCCTGTCATGCCAGCTACCTGGGAAACTGAGGCTGGGGATTGCTTGAGTCTGTGGTACCCCGGGCAACGAAAGCCTGCGGTTCCACAGGCAAAAATAGCAAGACCTAGTCTCAAAAAAATAAAAAAACAAAGAATAAAAACAGTCCGGGCACAGTGGCTCGTGCCTGTAAGCTTCAGCCTATGAAGCGGCCGGGGCTAGGGATCGCGGTTCGAGTCCCGCCTGGGGCCCACAGTGAGACCTAGTTCCAAAAAAATAGCTGGGTGTGGTGGTGCGCACCTGTCATCCCAGCTACCTGGGAAGCTGAGGCTGGGGATTGCTTGAGTCTGTGGTACCCCGGGCAACGAGAGCCTGCGGTTCCACAGGCAAAAATAGCGAGACTTGGTCTCAAAAAAAAAAAAAAGAATAAAAATAAATATATTTAAAAGATTTAGGTATTGAATGAAGAGAGTTGGGGACTAAACAAACAACAGCTTTTATGGTTCCATCAAACTATTAAGACTGTGATGTGTCTGGAGGTTTGAGGTTAAAAGGCAAAATTGCACCCAGGTATCCAAGTGCAGGCTCTAAAACAGAAGAAAGTACGTTTTGTTTTTGCTTTTGCTTTTTTTATATATACAGGTAGGCTTTGTGGACTACAAGTTGAAATGATCTAACTCTGTTATACAGTCACATAAAAACCCTTCAATAACTGGAGTTTGATAATTAACCCAAAACAGCTTCAAGGTACAGTCCTGTCTCAGTTTCAGGGTTCCATAGACTTGGATTCAAATTCCCTCTTTGCCACTGGCTCTTAATCTCTCTAGGTTTCAGTGTTCCCATGTGTAAGATAGAGATAACAGCTCTTACCTTGTTAGGGTAGGGAAAGGATTAAAGTTAATGAGTGAGTAACCTGGGCTAATACATGAGGCAGGGGAAACTTCAGGTGTGGTAGCTTTTAGGGCAGTGATGGCTCAGAGATACAGCTGAGACTGTACCAGGCTCTGACTAGGAACTACTGCAAACTGAATTTTGTGGTAAAGAAGTTTAATTGGGAGGTTAATAACTGGGCCCAGGAACAAAGCTGGAAAGTGGAGGTGCTGGGATTCCATCCACCACACTGCTCTGCCTTCAGAGTGGGATGTTATGGACTTGGTCCCATTTGCATTGATCTGAACTGCAGAGGGTAAGGGCAGGATTCCAAGCCAGAGTTTGAGTTTCCCTAAGACCTACCCAGCATATGACTTAATCCACAGAATGTGGTTGGTGTAGAGTTGGGTGTGGCTTCAAAGGGCTGCTGGAGAGTGCAAGATGTAGGGATTGAACACCTGCAGAGGCAAGAGATCCTGTTCAGGTGAGGGGTTCTGGTCACAATTATTTACTTTCCACCCAATCTGCATAGAACCCACACTACCGATAGTTGAGACCTATGAGGCTCCTTCTGGATGTTCCCACAGCTTCCACAACTGAGAAGATGGTTGGAACAAAACACTTTCACCAAGGTCATAGAATTATGAAGAAAGAAGCCCAGTGGGCCATTGGGCAAGCCCCCTTGTTGTAATAGGGTGGACCAGGAGGGGACACAGATTCCAGGAACTCTTATCTCTTGCCCAAATTGAGTAAAGAAAGTGACTGTGACCACATTGGTTATATGGGGACACATACTTGATGTTTCAGCATCAGCAATGTAGACACAGCTTCTCCTACTACCCCTGGAAACAGAAACCTCAGGAAAACCCAAGTATCTGAGAGTGACAAGTTGACCTTAGAGGGTACTGCACAGCCTCCAGCTCTCACTGCCTGGCACCAGGCAACCCAAGAAAGTGTATCCAGGCAATCCTAAAGGCACCATCTACTCCATAGACCCTTTCTATGGATGACTTGAACCAGGGGCAGCTGTCGTAGGCAGGGAAGGAATAAATTCTCTCTTGCCTCCTTTCTGGTCACAGATACTGATACAGGAGGGCTCCTCATCCCAAAGTTAAATCTGGTTCTGAGCAAAACAAACAAATAAACAAACAAACAAACAAAAAAACCAAGATACAATGTCAAGTCTGCAGGGCTTTTGTGAGGGTTAAGGCCCCAGGGTATATGGTTGTGTTACTGCAACATTCTGGCTCTGGCCCTATCTCCAGATTGAGGGGTCTTGAGTCCAAAGGAGAAGGTGGGGGTGGGATATGGATCTTTTTGCATTTTTTTTTTTTTTGAGACTAGGTCTTGCTATTTTTTGCCTATGGGACCGCAGGCTCTTGTTGCCTGGGGTACCAGAGATTCAAGCAATCCCCAGCCTCAGCTTCCCAAGTAGCTGGGATTACAGGTGTGCGCCACCACGCCCAGCTATTTTTTGGGAACTAGGTCTCGTTACGGACCCCAGGCGAGCCTCGAACCGAGATCCCTAGCCCCTGTCGCTTCATAGGCTGAAGTTTACAGGCACGAGCCACCGTGCCCGGCTCTCTTTTTGCATATTTTTAAACCTGTCATGTTTGGGAGAAAGTAATCAATGTTCTAGGGTTCCTGGAGAATTGGGAGCCTCTGAAGGGAGAAGGCTACACCACTTAGCAGCTTCTCCTCCTTCTGGGACAAAAACACCAAGAGCATATGTCAGAGTCCCCTTCCCAAGCTCTAGGAACCCATGAAGTGGATGTGGAAGTCTTGAGTCTCTGCTTGGATTCTCTATTCAGGTCTGATAATCTAATGTTATGTTCCCGAAGAAAACTCCACACTGTTCCAATCATTCAGCTTTCTAACACATCTCAACACTTGGTAGAACAGTTCTAATTTTGTTTCTTTTCTTTCAAACTGTCTCGGCTTCTCTAAGACTTTTATTTTTCTGTATACATTTGATTTTTTTTTTTTTTGAGACTAGGTCTTGCTATTTTTGCCTGTGGAACCGCAGGCTCTCGTTGCCCGGGGTACCACAGACTCAAGTGATCCCCAGCCTCAGCTTCCCAGGTAGCTGGGATTACAGGCGTGTACCACCATGCCCATTTTTTTTTTTTTTTTTTTTTTTTTTTGGAACTAGGTCTCGCTACGGGCCCCAGGTGGGACTCGAACCGCGATCCCTAGCCCTGGCCGCTTCATAGGCTGAAGCTTACAGGCACGAACCACCGTGCCCGGCCCTTCTGTATACATTTGAGAATGGCTTGTCAACTTCCACATACAGAAAGTTAGTGGTTGGGAGTTTAGCAGGAATCACACTGAGTCTATGGATGACATATCTCCCAGGAAGCGCTCTCTCTTCACTAACCCCACTGGACTGGGCCCGCTCTGGGCCTTCATACCCCATTCTATGAAGTTGATTTGGCCTGCTTGGTTAGCCTAAGCACATGAAACCCCACCCCTACTATGCCTCTGTGGGATATTCTTGCTCGAGTCTTCCTCACATATTTCCTATGTGTTTCCATATCCTAGATGCTACTATCATGACCCAGAAGAAGGATCTGAAGGCTCTCCTATCTCCACCCCATCCCACCCCACCCCACAGGACCCAGAACAATAGGACTCCACAATCCTTGGTATGGACTCTTCCTCTAGTCATCATACACATACACCCCTGCCTAGTTAATCAATATAACAGCCAGTGTGATCCTTACAAAAACATTGGTCAGATCATATCTCTTCTGATTCTGAGCAGGGGTCCAGCGGTGCCATAGTTCCCCCAGGTAGTCCAAGGAAACACCCAAATCCTCAGCATGGTTTTGTATTTATTCATTTCTCTCACCAGTTTCTGAGATCCTACCATATCTACAATCCCCCACCTCACCCTACCCATTGCCTCTCCATGCTATCTCTTGCTATTCTCCACACTCACTCAGCCTCAGCCACTCTGGTCTCCTTGCTGTTCTTCAGGCATACCAGGCACTTTGGGCCTTTGCATTTTATTTCTCTCTTTCTAGAAGAAAGCCAGCACCACAGGCAGCTGAGACCTGCAGCTCTTTCTGAATGTCCCCAGGGCTTCCACCCTCTGCTAAGTTTTGGATTTCTCCTTTACTTCCTTCAGCTCTCTGAGCAAATAGTAACTACTCAGTGAAGTTTCTCATGACCACTCAATATGATGCTGCAAATGTCTCCTTTCTCCAACGCCCATGCTCCTTTCCCTGCTTTATTTTTCTTTCCTTAGTAGTTATTGCTATTTATCTATATATTCTTTATTATGTTAATGTGTATTTCCCCTCATTCAATTGTGACCTCATGAGAACAGAGATCTTTGCTTGCTTAAACAGCACCTAAGACACAGGGTTGAATAGATATTTGTTGAATAAAAGAACCAGAAGGGAAGAGACCCAGGCTGAGCCTATGCTCTTCCATTCACTCACTGGGAGACTTGAGTGGTCCACACCCCAGACCAGGCCTCAGTTTTTTCCACGCTGGTAAAATGGAGGAGAATGCCTGTGTTTCTCTGTGGTCCTTCTAGCTCTACTGATGTGATGAGAACATTTCCTTGGGAAAGGGTGAACTGACTCACTTGAATCAGGTGTTTACTGCCCCCTGGTGATGGTTTCTCTTCTCCAGTACTATTCCAGGATTATGTTTCCCCTATCAACTCTGTTACTGGTCTCTGTGAGGAAATACATGCAAAAGGAGGCTACCCCTTCCTTCAGAGACATCCTTTCTTCCATCTCACCTCCATTGGCCCATCTCACTGGGCCCCAGGCATGACTCAAACTGCAATCCCTAGCCCCAGCCGCTTCATAGGCTGAAGCTTACAGGCACGAGCCACCGTGCCCGGCCTTGTCCTAAGCTTTTTCATGAGATACCAAGTCATAATGGATTGGGGCCTTCCCTTATGACCTCATGTTAACTAAACTACTTATTCAAAGATTGTTTTCAAATATAGTCACATTCTGAGACTCTGGGAGTTAGTACTTCAACATATGCATTTTGGAACCAGGTGTGGTGGTGTGCACCTTTAATCCTAGCCTTGGAAGTCTGAGGCTAGTAATTGCTTGAGTCCTTGGGTTTGAGACTACCCCAGGCAACATAGCGTGACCTAGTCAAAAAAAAAAATAGCTGGGTGTGGTGGTACGCACCTGTAATCCCAGCTACCTGGGAAGCTGAGGCTGGGGATTGCTTGAGTCTGTGGTACCTGGGGCAACAAGAACCTGCGGTTCCACGGACAAAAATAGCGAGACCTCAAAAAAAAATAGTCTCAAAACAACAACAACAACAAAAAAGCTTAGGACACAGATATGCACAGAGGCAGTAACGTGTGAAAATACCGGTAGAAATGGTAAGCCTCAGAAAATGATCCTAGTGACACCTTGATCTTTTATTTACTACCTTCAGGAATTGTAAGAAAATCAATTTCTGTTGGTAGGCTCAATCTGTGGCATGTCATTATGGTAGCCCCAGCAAATTAATACACTCTGGAATCCACAAGGTGTTTGTTCTAGTTCAACCCCACAAACACCATGTGGAGCCAAAGTTGTTATGTTCTAGTGAGATGAGGAGAAGAACAACACTAGGGCCAAAATGCTGACCTAGGAAATTCATGAGGTAGGAAACTACTGGTCTGGCACCTTTAAATCCAGGAACCTAGGGGCACGGTGGCTCGTGCTTGTAAGCTTCAGCCTATGAAGTGGCCGGGGCTAGGGATCGTGGTTCGAGTCCCGCCTGGGGCCCATAGCGAGACCTAGTTCCAAAAGAAAATAGCTGGGCGTGGTGGCGCGTGCCTGTAATCCCAGCTACCTGGGAAGCTGAGGCTGGGGATTGTTTGAGTCGGTGGTACCCTGGGCAATGAGAGTCTGTGGTTCCACGGGCAAAAAAAATAGCGAGACCTAGTCTCAAAAAAAAAAAAAAAAAAAATCCAGGAGCCTAGCCAGAGCTCCCCACCCCACTCTTTTTTTATTTTGTTGATAATTTTTTATTCATCAAAAGTTAACAACAGACACATATTAAAATGAGTATGGCAAAGCTTTTTACAAATGGATTTATACTCATACTTTCTCCCAAGAAAATGACTCCTACAACAAACTGTAACAGAGCTCTCTTTTTTACCTGCAATTTCCCCACTTGGAATGCCACCTTTCTAAGTCTGTTATGTCTTGTAAAGCCCAATTTAGGACTTTCTACTCCTGTCTCTTCCTTCCTGACTGTTCCAGCCCATATGGAGCTGCAAGTGTTTAATCCCAACACTTGCTCTTCTGATGCTTAGGGCCTGGGCTGTCTTATGACATGTGGCATAAATTGGCTTCCCAGTCCCATGTCTCGAATCTTGCCTCTTTTAATGTTCAGCGATGCTCTCACCACCAGCCTGCTCCAGTTTCAGAGGCTGAGTCTATGTCTAGTGATTCATTTATGGGTGACCTCACCATCAGAGAATTCCAGGATGAGCTGTTTTATAATTCTGTATTTCACTTACTATAAATTGTGTTAGAGCAACTTCCTTTCCTTCCTCATGGTTGGGATACTTTTAAGGAATGAGTCTTATCCTCAGTTATTCTCTCCAACTAGGTGAGTCCAACATGGTCCTCCAGAAATAAACTATTTTAAAATGCTGGCAAAATTTTCCCTTTTTTTTTTTTTTTTTTGAGACTAGGTCTTGCTATTTTTGCCCGTGGAACCGCAGGCTCTCGTTGCCCGGGGTACCACAGACTCAAGCAATCCCCAGCCTCAGCTTCCCAGGTAGCTGGGATTACAGGCATGCGCCACCACACCCAGCTATTTTTTGGAACTAGGTCTCGCTACGGGTCCCAGGTGGGACTTGAACCACGATCCCTAGCCCTGGCTGCTTCATAGGCTGAAGCTTACAGGCATGAACCACTGTGCCCGGCTACTGTGGTAAAATATACTAATAAAAAGTTATCATTAAGCATTTTTTAAGCGTACAGTTCAGTGGCATTAAGTACCTTCACATTGTTATGCAACAATCACAATTTCCCAGAACATTTTTATCATTCCACACTGTACTGTCTCTATTTCAATTAAATAATGATAGTCTACAAGAAAATGTAATCAATAAAAATAGTAATTCTCCATTCTACCTTACCTAGCTCCTGGTTAACACATTTCTACTTTCTGTCTCTTAATGTGTTTGACTACACTGGGTACCTGATAAAAGTAGAATCATACACAATTTGTTGTTTTGTAACTGGCGAATTTCACCTTAAGGTTCATTTACATTATAGCTGTGTCAGGATTTTTCTACTTCTTAATATTCCACTGCATGGCTATCCCACATTTCATTTACCCATTCAAACACTGAAGGACATTTGGTTTATTTTCACCTTTTGGCTATTGTTAATGATACACTATGAACATTGGTGTGTTTGTATTTTCTTTTGCTCTAATCTCAACTTACATGAATGTAGGCTGTTGACTGAGTCTTTAAGGGGATCTGGTTGCTATACAGGCTACTACATCTGGTTGCTGTATATGTGGGTGAAACCTTTCTTCTGAGCCCAGAGCCCATATCCCACCCTCTCCTTATCTCTTCTTTAATGACTCAAAGGTATCTATATCCAATTTAGCACAGACAGACCTCAACCTTTGCTCTTTCCCATCAAACCTGTTTCTGTTCCCAGATTGGTAAACAGTCCTGCAGTTATCAGTTATACCAGCTAGAAACTTAAAAAGTATATTTGACATTCTCATTTTCCAAACTACATTACTCCAAATGCTGACACTTTTGTTTTCAAATTATTTCTCAGATCTGCACATTTTTCGCCTCTCTCTGCCCCAATGCAACATCACTGTTGCCTGGAAAAAAAGGCTGCTCATTGGTTTCCCTGCTTCCATTTTTGCCTTCATTATCTCCAAACTGGTATCCTATTTCTAAAGCTAAGTAATACACAATTTAAACATACTTGCTCTCAAGAGGCGACAACTAGTCTTTGTTCCCTTCCAGACAGTATGGGTGTCCCTATCTGTAGATATTCACTCCCACCATCTACTCACTTCGTTCTGGGCCTTTTTTAAAAAAATAATTATTTATATATAAATTTCACATCTTTGTAATCCCTGTGGTTCATCCCCCCCACCTGCTCTGGGCCTTTATCTGCTATACACTTCATCTAAAGCATTCATTCTCCATCATCAAGAGTGGATGTCTGTATCTGTCAGTGCCTGGGTTCCAGGCTAGACCAACTGTGCCAGTCTCCGACCAGTCATCTGGTCTCAAAGTTCCAAAGTCTTCAAGACACTGGAAAGAATACCCCTTGCTTTCTTTCTGGCCTCGTTTCCATTCCGTCAGAAAGCACTCTCTTAAAAGCTTCTTTTCAAGTCACCCTTTCCCAGAGGCTTGCCCTTGCCACACATATGCCCCACTCCTCCATGGCTTTCGACACTACTCGGGAATACAAACTTATGGGTGCGCCGCGAGCGAGAGAAGAGCCGAGTAGGACCTTTGGGCTGCAGAGGAGGAAACTAGCTCATCCAGCGCCTCTTAGATGAATGAAGGCTATTTCTCCCAGAAACCCTTTCACCTAGGGCTGGCTATTGGGGCCTCCACGCAAAGGCGACTGAGCATGCGCAGAGCACGCGTGAGCGGGGTAAGGACTGCATCTCCCAGCAGGCCAAAGGGGCATTTTTCGTCTCCGCGTGACAAGCGACTTCCGGCGCGAAGGGGCGGGGCGGGGATCGCGGCTGAGCCAGCAGCTGAAACAGCTAGGGGAGCGGCCGGGTGGCCGGCGGTCGCTAGCCGCCATGGAGGCCGTGCCTCGTATGCCCATGATCTGGCTGGACCTGAAGGAAGCCGGTGACTTCCATTTCCAGCCTGCGGTGAAGAAGGTGAGTGCGCCTTCTTCCGCGCATCTCCTTCCGCGTATCTCCGTCGTCTGCCAGCGCGTGACGCCCCCTGCGCGTCCATCACCTCCCCAGGCCCTGTCGCGGGGTCTGGTGAGGGCAGGAGGGCCTTCGCTGGCTTCCCATAGCCGGTTCCTCCCCTCGCCCACAGATTATTATCCCGCTTCCCGACCTCTGCCCCGGGCCAGCCGCAGTTCCCACCGAGGCACACTTCCTCAGTGTGAAGCTCCGGACCCAGTTCTACCCCGCCCCTTCTCGGTGCCGGGACCGCCCCGTCTGGAGCCCGGGGCGGCCCTGACTGCCCGGGTTGAAGCGCGGTGCCCCGGCCCTCGGCGCGCGGTCAGTCGACGGCTGGACTGAGACGTACGGTTCAGGATGTATTTTAAGACGGGAGCCTCGGTTAACTCAGAAGAATGCCTGCGATCTGCGACTGGGGTGTCTCTCACACTTGGTGCGGTTCTGTACGGTCTCCTCTCTTTTCGGGAGCTCCTTTAGACCAAAAGATAAAGTTCTGTGTCACTTTTGGATGGGCTGCTACTTTCCGTAAGGATTAACAGCCTCGTAGCTTCCAGAGAGACCTTGCTGGTCATCGAGAATCTTCGGGTTCTAGTCTCTGGGGACACCAAGTTTGGTGTTAACTCAGGCAGGGGCTCTCTGTAGAGATATTAGGCCTGGTTGATACATAAAGGGGCCAGGTGTGTTAATGGGATTAGGCAGTTTGTGGGACACCTGCTGCTTTGGGAAGGCCCACCAGGTAACACTGAGAGTCAGAAGTGGAAGGGAACCAGGAGGCTGTTGGAGGCTGGCATCCCTGTGGTTTTTTGCAAAGCGGTTACCAGAGAGATGGTGCATCACTCAGCAGGGTTCTGGAGAAAAGATGTAGGGGGGAAATGGGTTTGGAAGTTTCCAAGTTGCTCTCTCCCTGTCTCTCTTACACACTAATAATTTGTATTCCCTTAACCCCATTGGGCCTCATTTTTAAAGCCAGAAAATTAAATAATTGACCTTAAATTTCAGAATTTTGTTAACCTCTCTCCTGAACTTTGGTCTCTTCTCTCTCTTGCATTTTCATACAATTAAATTATCTTTTTTCTAAAATGCCACAACTGCTTTGTTTTCCATTTCTACCCTAACAAGTCAGAGTTCTCTGACAGCCCAGATCTCTCTTCATTTTTTTAAATTTATTTATATATAAATTTCACAACTTTGTAATCTCAAGAGTTTGCCCCCCCTCCCTCCCCTCCCTTCCCCCCCTTTCCCTCCTTTCCCTCCTGCTCATAGTTGTGCGTTTCATTTTGGTGCTTAGCTTGTTTTGACTTTCCTCAAGGCTTTTATTTATGTATGTATGTATTTATTTATTTATTTATTTATTTATTTATTTATTTATTTATTTTTCACTATATCCCATACATTAGTGAA
>PVHY01034417.1:0-11858 GCA_004024945.1 Uropsilus gracilis | reverse complement strand
CCTGGGTCCTGCATGATGCTGCCTCTTCTGGAAATGGGCTTGGTGTTTTACCCTTACAATGCCCATTTTTCAAGGGATGCTGAAAGGCATCATGGTAGAAAGACATCAGACATTCTAAAGCATAGTGTTTATGAGATGTAAAAAATACAGCAATATTATTCATCAAGGGCGAATTTCATTTCAGCAGAGGATGAAAGCTTTATAAAGAAAATATCAAGTAGGAAAGAACTCCTTTGACTATGCCTCTTTCCTTTTCAAAATCACCCGACTGTACTCCAGAACTTACAGAATCAAGGTCATAATCCATGAACTTGCATTCAAAGTACATTAAAACCAATTTCTAACCATCTTGTTCTTTCTGTTTCCTAGAGATGCATATGAACTGGGGAAGTGGTAGTGGGATTAACTTTCTGAGGGTGAACCACTAATGGGATAACGGAGGGGACACTAACCCATTAATGGTTAATGGGTTTCCAGTTCCACAAGGTAAGCTATGAACTTGTGATGAAAACCCTTGTCCTCCAATAGATCTAGCAATGGACAGTTTCAGATTCTGCTTTATGGAGAATCCAGTAAGATGCCTTAATAGTCACCTATTGAAAAATTCATCAGTTTATTTTTCCTTCGAGCTCCTCCACTTTTGTTTTTGTTTTTTAAAGTCATCAATTTAATCATAACACCATTCATTTGAAACCATATAAGACTGCTGAGAGGGATTTTGAATCTTGGCTCCATCAATAACTGGCTATGTTAGTTTTTATGGTGTATACGATAAATATTTTACTGTCCTTATTGGATATGAGAAGGCAATTCTCTGTATTCTCTAAACTTCAAGGCAGCTAGCATTCTGAATTTCAGTTAGAAGTGTTTGCGCAATACTTAAAAAGACAGAACTGAATCTGAGACCTCTTCCTTCTTGGCCGTTCCTACTGGAAAGTAAGGTTGCAACAGTGTTCCTATTAATATACTCCACTATCCTGACTGTTGAGGAGCAGTTGGAATGGAAGAATGTCTGAATATTTGCCCTCCATATCCTTGGTCAAAATAAAATGAACAAAGACCTATTTTTCATTGCTGAGAGAATATTATTAACCTAATCAGGGACTGTAAAGATGAAAGTTGGCCTTAAGACTGGAGCAACTGCAAAGTAAGTAAGTTAACATACTTTTTTAAAAATAGTGCTTTTATTGGAAGATTTACTTAGGATCTTTGTCTTTAACTCCACCATCTGTCACTGTGTGATTATGGGTAGAACATTTGGACACTCTCAGTCTTTATAACATGTAAGTGATGATCCCAACCCAGTAGGAGGTAATGGGTGTGAACATGTCTCTAGATACTGTCTATGCATCTTTGGCTATGTGTATATTTGTGCATTTCTGTTTGTGAGCTCAGACTCTTCTTACACAAGTATAGAGCACCCTCTAGTGCACAAAAGGAGGAAGCACCTTGCCCATAAGACCATACCAGGGCCTGAAATCTGTAAGGCTCATGGGTGGATTGGTTCCTGTATCTACATGGCAAGATTTCCAGGACTCTGAAAGACAGAGAGGTATAGTGCCTTCTGGAGTTGTAAATCTGGATAACAGAACTCTCAAGAAAGTTGGTTAGTGGTATGAGGCAAAAAATATTGGTGATGGTAGAACAAGATCACCAAAAAGAATAGGTAGGACATGGGATGGGGGTTCATCATACCACATTTCCATCTGCTGTGCAATTAGGTCAAGAAAAAGATTACTGGTAATAATCAGGTTGCAGTGGGAAAGAATATCATTCTTGTCTCTGTATTTGAGGATCTCTGGCCTGAGGAGCTAATGCCAGGATACACTCTCCCTTAAACATCTCTGCGCAGAAAATGGTGGGGCTGACAGCATCTAGAGGATACTTATGTTGTTTTTGGCATGTTTGCTTTGCGAGGCATTGTGTTAAATTCTCACACATTCTCTCATTTGATTCACTGTTTCAGGTGGGTGTTATATCTATTTTAAAGACAAGAAAATGGAGGCCTAGTAAAGCTAAATAACTTGCCTAAGGGTGCAGCTGAGAAGCAACGGAGTCATAGTTTGAATTCAAATAATCCAATTTCAAAACATCATTCATAATAATTATAGAAAATTTTATGACCCAAATATCCATTTTATAGGGTACTTGCTAGCAATATGACATAAGATAAATGGAAAGAAAATACTGATTGCCTTAAGGTAATATGTTAAAATTTCAGCAAGAATACCAATCCATTAAGTGGGAGAGAGCACAGTCTCTCAACAAATGGTGCCAAAATAACTGCAGAATGATTTTCAGCCCTGAAGTCCATATGCTAACAAACTATCTGATTGCAAGGGTAAAATACAAATATTTTCAGACGTGCAAGATCTTAAAAGTTTTACTTCCTGTGGGCTCTTTCTCAGGAAACCACTGGAGGATCTGTTCCCATCAAAACTTTGTGGGAAAAGAAAAAGTCTCCAGGAAGTGGGTTTTGCTACAGGAGAGAAGCAAGTGAAAGCTTCTGGCAGACAGCTGTTTCAGAATTCTGAAAATATCCAATTCATATTAGAATACAAAGACTAAGGAAGTTTCAGAGGGAAGTTTTCAGGAAAAAAAGACACGATAAGCTGATGATTTGGGTCATACAATAAAATGATCCAAGAAAATGTATATAGGAAAATATATATAGGACATGAGATGAAAAAAGTAGGAAAAATTTGACTACGGGGAAAACAAAATATTAACATAAAAACAATTAAAAGTAAATTACATTACTACTTTCACAGAACAATTTAAAGTCATGGCAAGGTAGATACTGAACATCTGCTTAATAAAATTTATGATATAATTGTGTAGGAAGACAAATCAAATCTTATCTTCCATTTCAAGTGGTCAATATATAATATGCAAAATTAATGAATAAAGGAATATTGATAAGTACTAAAAAAACTAAATAATACAGCTATTTATATTTTTAAATAATTATAGGAGTTGAGGTAATACCAGGTAAAGAACAAATTGTCTTTTATTCTATAATTTTTAGTACAGTGTGCACATCTTACTCTGGTAAGATGAGAGAGAGAGAGAAAAAGAGAATTAAAAAACCAGAAAATTAATTTAAAAATTAGCCAAGAACAAAACAGCTCTAAAAGTTACTTTAAGGACTCACACAGCAAGTCTGGCAATCTGGCACCTGTCAAATCTGGTGATCGAACATGCAAGAAGCAGAGAGAGAAGGGCTGGTATCTGGTGATTTGGAGGGTTTTGTGAGATGGCAGAGAACAGAAACAGAGAAAACAGCGGCATTGTGAAAACACACGGAACAGCGGCTTCCACACTATCTCAAAGAGCATGTCACCTTTTGCAGACACAGACTGTACATCATATCAGAATGAAGATGCTGAATGATCAGAAACTTCCCAGAAGGCTACAGGAGGCAGGGATGTGAACGACCTGAGAACCCAGGAACGAGTCACATTTCCCCCATGTCTCTTCTCTTACTCTCTAGTGTCTATTCTCACACTCACTCAGACTTTTCTCTAGGGTTTCTTCAACTCATGTCAAATTCAGACTGCCCTTGGGCCCAGAGTTATACTGAACATGTTAGGAAGCAGATTATGAAAAAAGGGGAAGAGATTAACCACCTTTCTCCAAAGGAAAATTACATTTATACCAATATCTCTCCTTCCTGGCAAATACTTGAGATTAGGAAATCAATATTCTGGAGTGAAGGCAAGAGGAAGTATTTCATAGGAGTTCTGAGTGGAACAGCATTTAGAGGAGACTAGAGGTGAGACTCAGAGCCACAGGAATTAGTATCAAATGGTCAATGACAACGGAAATAAGGTTGCATATGAATAGTGCTGTCTCCTTTACAAAGTGCCTTTACATACACCAATCCTGGGCTTCCTTCAACAAAGCCCATGAGGACTCTGAGCCCATATAAAACAAAAACAAATATCCAAGGTCAGAAACAGGGAATTCTGCTTCCAAAACTAACCAATTGTAGATCTCACCTCACCTCACAACCCAGTATGCCATGCTCCCTTGTCAACTCCGTCAGCTTTGAGAAAGGGGCCACATTCTGATTTCCTGTAAATCTCTTCTCTGAGGGGTTGGTTTTCTGGGAGGGACATGTTTTAGTATCTGCAGTCTTAGAGATTATTGACCTGGCACCTTCCAAAAAGAAGAGACTATGGTTAATCCTTGGGGGATGGAGAGTAGAGGTCAGGCAGGACCTAACTTTTAATGCTTCACCTATGTTCCTCTTATTGACTATGCAATAATACTGAAAGGCAAGAATGAAAAGGTTGAAGTTCAATTATTGCACTCCTTTCTTTAGTCTAGCTGAAGACAATTCATTATTTATGAGTAATATGCTTTTCTGCATTAAAAATAAGCATGCTCTTTATTCCTTCTGTCAATCACATCTATAGTGGGGAAAATAGATACTTTGCCTTCTTTCAAGGGTTTTCAGCATGTGATCTTTCATTGATTTTTTTTTATGAAAATGTTTGCTCTGTACCCAGATATGGAGAGCACACTGAAGAATAGAGTGGAGTCTAAGAGTTTCTGACAAAGGGAATTAGTGAAAAAGGTTACTCTAAAAACACATTTTAGAATAATCTGACACACTCATGCACAACACAGAGTCATTTTTGCTTGGTTAAGCTAGGGTCAAGAATGCTCAAAAGAGCATAAGAAGTTATGAGATCATGAAGAACAAATGTATCTGGTTAAGAAGTCTGGGTATTAGGCAATTGTCCACATTTTCCAGTAGAGAAGTGACATGGTCAGAGTGGTGCTTCAAGGAGTTTATGCACTTTCCTAAAGTTCTTGTATGCCACCTCACTTTTTTTTTTCATTTTTAAAAATTAATTTTATTTATTTTTAAAATTAATTTATTTTTATTCTTTAAATCGCAACTTCAGTAAATGGTTTTTGGGATACTTCCCCCTCCCTCTGATGCTTCTTCCATTCACTCTAACCCCTCTTTGTTGTTTGCTAGTCTGTGTTAAGTTCATTAGTCTCTTTCCTATGGCAGTGTCCTTTCTTTGGGTAAGGGACTGTGTTCTTTGGACCAGGTGGACCATGCTGGTAGGTTTTCAGTGTTAGGTCAATCTGTATTTATTTGTGGTCTGTCCATGTTTTCTCACTCCCTTCTCTGTTGTTCCGCTGTTTTGCATTATTGTTCTGGCATCAGGTTTACGGGGGATCTCACCCTCAGCCATTGTCGGTGAAGAAGTCTCTCCATGGATTCAGGCATCTGTGACGGCCATTGTAGGTCATCTCTTCTGCCTCAGTTGGCAGCTTTGTTGCGGGGCCGATGACTCCACTCTGGTCTTCCTTGCCTCTTCTATGGGCTGCGGAAGGGTGCCTTGTTCTCCCAGAAGGCATCTCCAAAATGAGGTCTTGGCTCTTTCAGACCTGGTGAGTGCATAGGTGCACTTCACGACATCATTTTTCTATAGTTGTTTCTCTGGTCTCACATGTACTGGTTCTCTCAATAGTCCATCTCCTGTGTCCAACTCATGCTTGTTGGCTGGATTTTACCTGGTCCCTCACCTGCTCTATGATGGGGTTTGCATAATTTGTCTTCTTCCTCCTCCTGAAGATTAACTGGGTGAGAGTGAAGTGGAAAGGGCATCCCCTTCCTCCCCCTCCCCACTTCATATCTCTCTGTGTGGGGGCGGGCGGGGCATGGATGTCTGGGCTTGTGTCCCCAGCTCCCCCTTGGGCTAGGGTCTGGGGGAAATATGCCCAGGCCAATCCAGTCTGCAGATGGCTGCCCCATGCAACCACCCGCTGATGGATGGGGCTAAAACCCCATTCAACTCCTCTCCCGGGTTTTCTAGGCACAAGGGGTCATTGCCACCCTTGCTCCCCACTGGCAAGAGCTCCACGACTCAGGACCCCAGGCAGGCTGACAGCCAATGAAGCTGTCTGCTGGTGGGCAGGACTCTGGACCCTGCCTTCCCCCCCATGCTGGTTCCTCCCTGCGTGGGGGCAGTCCCGGCTTGCCGGGCATGGGTCCCTTGTCCCCCTTGGGCTAGCTGCTGGGGAAACATGCCCTGGTCTATCCGGGCTGCAGATGGCTGCCCATCTGCTGATGGATGGGGCTAAAATCCCATCAGGCACCCCTCCTAGGCTCTCCAGGCCCGGGGGGCTTACCCAGGAGTCCTCGCCACCCTTGTTCCCACCGGAAAAGGAACTCTGGTGTTCTAGGACCCTGGGGGGGGGGGGTTAGACAAACCTTGAGGCTGTCTGCTGGCAGGCATGGCTTTAGACCTTGCCCAGCACTCATGCAGTTTCTTCCCTGCGAGGGGGCCAGCCTGGATGGCTGGGCACGCGTCCCCAGGCACCCTTGAGCTGGGGCTGGAGGATATTGCCTTGGCTGATCTGGGCTGCAGATGGCTGCCCCATGCAATCATCTGCTGGTGGATGGACTAAAACCACACCCAGACCCCCTCCGGGCTCTCCAGGCACAAGGGGCAAACCCAGGGGTCACTGCTGCCTTAGCTCTACTTGGCAAAGGACCTATAGCCACCCTGGACCCCGGGCAGGCAGTCAGCTCATGAGGCTGTCTGCTGGCAGGCAGGGCTGAGGGCCCAGCCCAGCCCCCACACTGGTTCCTCCAATGTGAGGGTGGTACTCAGATTGCCTTGTATGCATCTCCAACCCCCCCTGGGATAAGGGCCTGGGGAAACATGCCATGGCCAATCTGGGCTGCATGTGGCAAACATGTGGGCAGGGTGCCCTTTGTTTCCGGGTCCCATTTAAGGGATCCCTGGACCCTGGTGCCACCTGCAGGTTGGAGATGTGGCAGGTGCCCACCCAGCCAGCCAGCCCTCTCCCCTGAGTCTGAGGAGAGAGGCACATGAGGGTGGGCATCCAGGGAAATGGGTGGCCTAGCTCCACGATGGGAGCCAGGCAAAAACGTGGGCAGAATGCCCTTTGTTTCCGGGTCCCTTTTAAGGGGTCCCCAGATCCTGGTGCTGCCCACAGGTCAGAGGTGAAGTGGGTGCCCCCCCCCTCACCCCTGACTAGAAAGAGGGAGATGGGGAGGGCAGAGCATCCAGAGAAATGGGTAGCCCAGCTCCCGGGACTGGAGCCAGGCAAAAACATGGGCCTGCCACTTCACTTTCACATTTTACGTACATTAGTTCCTGTTTTCAATAAGTCTGAAGAGGAATTCCACTTTTAGATAAAAGGCTAAAAGCACAAAAGTGTTCAGGGTCATCATTTTGCAGTCATCATTCTGAAGGAGGTGGCACCCCTGACAGCGAGAATGGCGGGGGCACACTCCATTCCAGGACTACTTTTTACAGACTGTATCAATTAATCCTTACTTTTACTACAAAGTAAGGTTGTTAAGTTTCATCTATTATTTGATATGATTGTGTAGTCCATTCCAGGACTACTTTTTACAGACTGTATCAATTAATCCTTACTTTTACTACAAAGTAAGGTTGTTAAGTTTCATCTATTATTTGATATGATTGTGTAGGTTTTTTTTTTTTTAATCAGAGAATGCTCAGTAATTTTTCCTTCTAAATGAATGGCAATAGTTTCTTTGCTTTATATCATTTCAGTTTTATACCATTTCAGCTTTAGTTTTCACTGGAACATTCTACTTTTGAATAGTGGGGGAAATCTGAAATGGCAGCAAGGAAACATGGGAGGATCCCAAATAGAAGCTTACCCCAGATATGCTAACAAAGGCATAGCTCATGATCAGTTACTTGAATTTGGGAGTAAATATTTTAGCTAAGAAACCAGACTGGCCAGTGCATGGTGAGTATGTTGAAAAGCAAGATTAGGAAGGAGAGTAGGAGCAGAGAGGTGGGCAACTTGAGAAGGTGTGCAGAGAAGATGAGGTTTCCAGGTCTCTCTGCTACCCACTCTGGTTTCACATGAACCATTTAACCTCTATTCTTGGAACTCCCTTATTTAGTGAAAGAAAGAAGTGAAGCAGCTGGGAAATTTATCTTTTCTCCTACTTTGCAATTTTATGATTTAATATCACTGCCCAAGAGGAAGCCAGTTATGTCTTAAGCATGGAAATAATAAAATGAAAGGTTGGTTTTAAAAGGTGAATCTATCAGCAAATATCTATTGTAGGTATTATTGTGCTAATAACACTTCCAGCATGATGCTCTCTATGCTGATGTCATATTTGCAATTCTTAGGAAACTCTTTGATGTATGGAAACCAAGATGCATGTATCACTACTGAAGACAGGGAATATGTTTATCTTTCAGAAAGCATAATAATATAATTGCAAAATGGATCCAGATGGCTGTTTCAAAAGAGGCACTTAAAGTGTTGAAAGATGCAGTTACATTCCTGGAGGATTAGACAATATCACAGGTACAACTACTTGTCATTCAATCAATAGTGTTGAGCCCTGCCATGTGCCAGACAGAGGGCAAGAAGAATCCGAGTGGTAATTCAAATAAACATGGTTCTTCCTTCATGGAGCTTATAATTCAGCCAAGACAAATAAACATAGAATTAAATAAGTTCCCAGAAATTCTGTGGGAAAAAAGAAAAGGATGATGAACAACTTTAATCTATGTATCTGATTTAAATTAGGAGGTCGGAATAATTGACAAGTCTTCTGTGGTACAGAAATGTTTATTTCTGAGACCTCATGGATGAGAACTCAGGGTAAAAAAAAAAAAGGTGAATACTTGTGGTGTTGGAGATGTCCTATTTCTTTTTCCTTACTGTAAGTGTACATCAGGCTGATGGGGATTCCATAAAGCAAAAGGTAGTACCAGGTCGCAGCTGAGTTGAAAAGCAACATATTTCCAATTGCCCCAAGCCTTTGAAATATCGCTGTTCCTGCAGAAGTGTCAATAGAGAAAACACAGTCCCTCATGCATTCACCCTCAATATAATGTATTATTTTTATCCATTCACTAAACATTGTATTGAAAACTGTTTGGAAGTAAATGATACACAAAGGAAATGGGCCCAGAATATTTGTAAATCAGAATATTTGTAAATACATGTAAACTATCATATCATATTGTAGTCTCCCTTTCGACAACCTTTGCCTAGATTCCAATCTAATTTATGCAACCCACCTGCTCCTGACCATTTCCTTTCAATATTTCCTTTTGCTCAGATCTGATTTTTAATTTTACAAATTATTTTTCATATCACATTTCAAATATAAAAATTTCTATTAATCATATTCCTAAATGTGCATGTATCACTTATTTTCCAGAGAGAAAAAAAATAAGACCAGTGACCAATCCAATTTTTTTTTCTCAAGTAAAGTTTAAAGATTCTCAACAAGTTCTGACATACTACTTGGACTGAAAGCAATGTTACTGATAATAAATATTGGAGACTTGCAATAGAACATCTAGTGCAATTTTTTTTTTCTGGAATAAATTGTTCTTAGTACATGTGTTTGTAATATTTGTACTATAAATTGTATTAGCATTTTATCTAAGTCTTAAAATGCAATGAGTACTATATTGTGGTGATTTGTTTACAAAAGAAACAAAAATTAAAAATGTTTTAGTGAACTGACTATGTGAACTGTATAGTCTTCACATCATAAAAAAGTCAATGGAAAATATTTAAGACAAACACAATGATTGAATAAATGGATGAATGAACGAATGATGCAAAAACATTGGTCCTATAACCAATGTTGTTCATGAGAACTACTTGCTTCAAAGATGTAAGAAATAGACTTTAAAAAAGCAATGCCAGCAGATGAAAGAACAATATGCAAATATTCATGGACATGTGTTATCTGCAGTCACAGAGGAAAAATGAGATTGCTTTTCCACCAGTTTAAATGTCATTCGAAACAAAAGTTAAGCTAACAAATTAATTGATTATTGTCAAGCTAGTTTTAATACAAATACATAGTGTGTAAGTAGTGTACATAGCTTTTCAAATATTTCTCTAACTTGTTCTGCTTTTAAATTCCAGCTCTCTCTCTCTCTCTCTCTCTCTCTCTCTCTCTATATATATATATACTTGTGTGTATCAATAAAAAAAAACCCGCTGTCCCAAATAAAATATATGCTTCCCATCTTAGCTCCTCTCACTGTAGAAACCTAGCAAAGCCACTTTAATTGTTCAGTCCCTTAGGAGATAGAACTTCTTGTACATTTTTGTCATATATTGTTTTATTTTGAGAATAGCAGGTCTTTGAATGGAAAGTCTACATTCAAATAATACAAGAGCAGAGCTGAAAGTCTGGCGTCCATTTTTTGTACGTTAAAGGCATCACAGGAAATAGTCTGCAGTTTCAGAGAGTGACCATCAGAGGGAGTGTTTGAGCCACAAACAAGAAGCTGAGCCTGGCAAAAGATATTCGTTTTTAAGAATTATAGGAAAAACAAAAGTATTTTCCTTATTTGTGATTTTTACATACTTAGTTTATCTGTGTATTTTTGAGAAACAGTTTTATTTGTAATTCGATATATAGTGTATTCAAATAAGGTATAAAGAACAAAAGGCAACTTCTATGCATTCTATGGAGCTTAAGAAATAAGACCCAATATGATGAGGTATATCTGCTTGACTCCCAGTGTTCTTTGCTGCCACATCAGCCTTCCTCCACACCAGGAATGCACACCAAGTTCTTTATCCATACTTTTATAATACTTTTAATGTTAACATATGAACCACTTTAAAATAATGCAAATTTGTAAAAATTGTAAAATTTGCATGTATCACACTAAATATATATTCTTCTGTAACCTGTTTACTTAATATATCTGTGAGATATACTCATAGTTTTGGGCAGGCCTGAGTAGAGATGTGGGGGTAGATAACTCTCCTGTGTTCACACTGAGCCAAAAAGACTGGATGAGTTTCTCCAGAGGGCATCAGAGGTACAGTGTACAGCAGTGAATGAATGAATGGTGACAAACTAAGAGAACAACGAAACACGTGTTCTGGGGCCCCTATTGTGGCCCAACTCCTGAAGGTCTTCTAGTTCATGCTGACAGGCCATCTCTTCCACCTTGGACAGTACCTACTCTGGGTTGATCCACTTTCACCCTATCCCTCAGCAGTCTCTTGTATTCAGTTCCTTCCTTTCTACCAGATACTTTATGGTCCATCACTTAACATCCAACATAATACCCCCATTTGCAACCATTCTCCTTTTACCTTTCCTGCCCAACAAAAATCCATATTCTCTTCTAATAAGGTCATTCACATAAAGATAGTATCAGTACCCATTCACGTAAAGGCAGTATCAATACACTCTGTGAAGTCAGGTCTACAGCTAATGGGTAGCTACAGTACCCACCTGAAACATTCCTTCCTCAGCCACTCACACCATATGTGTCTAGGGATTATTTGCTATGCAAGCTTTACAGTATTGAGTATACACCGTTGTGGAGTTTACACCATTGTGTCCTTAAGCACATGCTCACACATACCCCTCATGTTTCTCAAACTTAAGACCCCCCCATTACCTCAAAAGATGCACTGAGAACACAGGGGAACTAATTTCACAGGGGAACTACTTTTCTTTCTTTTTTAAAGAAGTGTTTTCCTTGACTTTCCCAAGCTGGGATACATACCCTTCCTTATCTCAGCACGTTTCACAGTGTGGGGTAACTTTTGGACTTCTCTTCCCTCAGGAGGAGACCCTCTTGTGGCTATCCATGGTCCATTTTCAGCCTCTACTCTGCACACAACATCCTCTGCAAAAATAAATGAGCTATAGCTGGGTGTGGTGGCGCGCGCCTGTAATCCCAGCTACCAGGGAAGCTGAGGCTGGGGATTGCTTGAGTTTGTGGTACCCCGGGCAACGAGAGCCTGCGGTTCCACGGGCAAAAATAGCGAGACCTAGTCTCAACAAACAAACAAACAAACAAACAAACAAA
>PVHY01034416.1:0-10458 GCA_004024945.1 Uropsilus gracilis | reverse complement strand
TTTCCTTCTTTCCTTCTTTCCTTCTTTCCTTCTTTCCTTCTTTCCTTCTTTCCTTCTTTCCTTCTTTCCTTCTTTCCTTCTTTCCTTCTTTCCTTCTTTCCTTCTTTCCTTCTTTCCTTCTTTCCTTCTTTCCTTCTTTCCTTCTTTCCTTCTTTCTTTCTTTCTTTCTTTCTTTCTTTCTTTCTTTCTTTCTTTCTTTAAAAAATACAGGCCAGGATCTTGCAAAAGGGCACTGCAGGCCCGCTGGTAAAGGATAACCAGTTAAGCGCAAGTAATCTGTAATAATCATGGGACAAACTGATTCAAAAAAGAATGAGAAAATGTCTCTCTCAGTTTTTAAGCATATGATGGCTGGCAAAAGTATTAAGGTGTTAAAAAACACATTAAAAAATTTCTTTGAGTTCGTTAAGAAAGTTAGCCCTTGGTCTTTGGAAGACAGAGGTTCTACTTTATCAGATTGGAAAAAAGTAGAACGTGAAATGGGACTTTATGCCGAGGAACATGGTAAAAATGTCTTGCCTTCTTGTGCCTATCCATTGTGGTTGCAAATGAGAAAAATTTTAAAAGAATCTACAAATTTTAAAGGTCTGGTCCATGAGACCGCTTCTGAGGAGGACAAGCAGGAACCTAAACCAGTTAATATTCCAAAAGATGCGTGTAATTCTAATTCAACAGAAGATAGGCAGGATACTGTGTGTGTCACTTCCAGTAATTTAGAGGAATGGGATTTAAACAATAAAACAGTAAAAAGTCAATTGCCTGAGGATTGAAATCCTCATCCTCCAAAATTTGCTCTTCCTAAACCAAGTCTCTCTAAACCTAAAAATCAATATAAAAATCCATTGCCACCAGTAGGCTTTAATGCAGCTCTGGCAGAGGCTAAAAAAGAGGGAGATCTTTCTTTCTTCTACCCAGTAGCTAAAAAAACAGATGGGGACTCCCCTATCTGGGAGCCTTTACCTTTAAAAATTCTCAAGGAGCTACAAACAGCTGTAAAAACGTTTGGTGCTTCCGCTCCCTATACTGTCCAGGTATTAAACATGGTGGCATCTCATTGGCTAACACCTCATAACTAACATCAAACAGCTAAAGCCACCTTGAGCCCCGGAGACTATGTTCTCTGAAAGGCTAAATATGAGCATTTGCCTAAACAAACAGTAACTAAGTTTTCACAAAAGAAGAAGGGTCCCAAACCACACATAGATATGCTTTTGGGGACAAGAGATTATACTGTCCCAAATTCACAAGTCTCTATTCCACATAAAATCCTGGAAGCAATTACTCAAAATGCAATCATAGCATGAAAAAACCTTGCTCCTCCAGGAATTGAAACCCGCACTCAGTGGTCTTTCTTGCACGGCCGGTCCGTAGCAGTTGTTTACTACTTGTGCTAAGTTCATTAATTTCTTTCTTTCCTGTGGTAGTGTCCTTTCACTGGGTGAGGGACTGTCTTTTTGGAACAGGTGTTGCTGGAAGGTTTTCAGTCTTAAGTTGCGTTGGGTGGCCAGTCTGTATTCATTTGTGATCTGTGGCCGTCTTCTCCAATTCCACCTCTGCTGTTTTGCTGCTTTACCTTATGGCTCTGGTATCAGATTTAGGGGGTCTCACCCCCAGCCAGTGTCGGTGAAGAAGTTTCTCTGTGAATACAGGCATGTATGAATGGCCTTTGTAGATCATTTCCTCTGCTTCAGTTTGCAGTTTTGATGTGGGGCCGTTTACCCCATCTTTGGTCTTTCTCTCCTCTCCCGTAGTGTGGGGAGGGTATGTTGCTCTCCTAGAAGGCATCTCCGAAATGATGTCCCGGGTCTTCCTGGCCCAGTGAGCACATAGATGTGCATCATGACATTGTGTCTCTACAGTTATTTCTCTAGTCTCGCATGCACTGGTTCTCTCATTTGTCCATCTGCTCTGTCCAGCTCAGGCTTGTGGGCTGGATTTTTGCATGATCCCGCACATGTTCTATGATGGGGTTTGTGTTGTGTATGTTCTTGCTCCTCTCCTCTAGAAGTTTAGCTGGAGTGAGAGCGAAATGGAAAGGTCTGTTCCCACTCCCCCCACCTCCCCATTCGCCCCCTGCTACCTGCCCACGGGCCGGTACCTCCCTGTGTGGTGGCAGGGTCCAGATGGCTGAGCCTGCGCCCTTCCATGCTCCCCTTGGGCTAGGAGCAGGGGGCAACATGGCTCTGCTGATCCCGGCTGCAGATGGCTGCCCTGTGCAGCAGCCACCTTCTGGTGGGTGGGGCCACCATAACCCCCACACCATCCCCCCTCCAGGGCTCACCCAGCTCAGGGGGCTTACCCAGGATCCTTCGCCCTCTTTGCTCCCCACTGGCAAGGGAGCTTGGACGGCTAGGGACTATACTTTATATTTTTAACAGCAATTTTAAGCAGTGCGCTGAAAGAGAATATTATCAATCTAGTAAATGCATTGATTACTAGTGGCATAGTTCAGTTCTGCACAGTTTATTTTCACTTTTATTGTTTTAAAAGTTGTACAAGTAATCTAGGTAAATATACTCATGATTAAAAGAAATGCAATAACAAAATTTTTACAATAAACCCTAAAATTTCCTCATCACACATCTGTATTAATAATTTGAATTGCTTAGGAGACTTTTAAGAGTCTCATGCTCTACCGACTGAGCTAGCTGGGTTTTAGGAGACTTTTAAATGTGATTTTATAATATTTACATTTTGATTTTGACTTTTACTATTAAATAGGTCGAAAAGCCCTAGTCCCATAATTTTAAATAAAATAATCATAAACTTTCTCTTAAACAGGGTGACTAGAAGGTTCAAAGGCATAAATAAATATGCATAATAGATAGCTCATTAACTCTGTTGCAATAAATACATTCATGATATGTTCAGTGTGTTGCCCCTCATTACTGCTTCACAGTCCAGCACACTACAAAGTTGCAACAAATGTGATACACTAATACCAAATTCCCCTGAGTTCCTACAGTGCATGTATGATGCATTGATTTATGTCTCTGCTTTTCTTGGAGCTACCTATACCTTTAGCTTATTTAGCATATTTCAGAAGATGTCATCAAAAAGTTAATTTATCAATATCTATGCTACCCACATGCTTGTTTATATGTTAGAAATATTCATGTGCTTTTTCGAACTCTATGACCATTGTACTTTTGTAGAAAAATTTTTAAAAATGTTTATCACCTTAATCCATCTATAAGTGAATTTTGCATATGGTGTGGAGATGGGGGTCTATGTTTATTGTTTCCAAAAGGATACAGTTGTTACAATACCTTTTATGGAACCATCCATATGTTACAATATCTTTTATGGAACCATCCATAAAGTTTGTGCACTTTAAGGAAGAAGGTGAAGCTTTTTGAGTCCTTCACGTTGATGAAAATTAGAGGTGTGAAGGTAGATGACCCCTGGGGGGAAGAGAGTAGATAAAAGATAGGAAAAAACCATAGAATAGTTCTGCCTTTAGAGGAAGGGAGCAAAAAGTAGATAGGTAGAGGGACTCAGATAGTTGTCAAGGAGGCTGTGAATTGAGTAAGTTTCAGGTTGAGGAAATGCCAGCAGTGATAGGGGAAGCAAGCAGTGAAATGGGTAAAATGGATGAAATGGATCATTTCCATAGTGAAATGTATAAAATAGCTCATTAATAGATTGGTTAATGTAGTTCATTGAATTCCATGGTACCACTTCCATATAACTGGCATTTGGGTTATTCTGGTTAAGCCACAATTTATTCCAATTATCAATTGGCTGTAGACATGGTCTGTTCTGGGGGATGATAATGAGTGTTTTGGTGATGGCTGTGGTGTGCTACCATACACCCAAGAGTGATAACCTTATACCCTTAAATCATATACAGTGTTAGAGACCAAGTTGCCTTATTAAAAAATAATATGACTAAAAAAATTAAAAACACATTTTAAAGTGCTTATCAAAATTATATTTGTATGGTGTATTTGAAAAACATTTTCTGTGAGAATTCAGTGGATTTACAGTGACATAATGCATACGATGGAACAGTTGACTTAAACCATAAAGTGAAAATAAGAGCTGCATTCATAGATGCAATTTGTGTGTGTGTTGGCGCGGGAGAGTTATTCTTCTTTCTTCTGGGGAGAATTGCCCACAGGAACACTATGCAAGCTTGCTGACCATGTGTTCAATAAAGGAATCATTTCCTCTGCCAATCTATGACTACTTTCCCCTGCCTTCCTGTTCAAATAGAGGCGAGCAAGGTAGTACCTTTGCCCGGACTTACTGTGGCTAGATGATTTGATTGGCTGCAGCTCTTCCCCAAGCCTGGTATTCAGGGTAAATACATAGTAACACAGAGGTGCACAGGCCTTACCAGCTGCCCTGGGATGCAGCTAGTGCACAGAGGCCGGGCAGTGGGGGCCATGCACTTTCTGCACCTGGGAGGGAGGCAGTAGCGGGAGCAGCTGCTGGGTTGGTGTGTGGAGTGGCTCCTGCCCTGGACTCGGGCACACGATGCCCAGGGCTACCATTGGTGCTGAGGGGGTGGTGCTCCATGTGGCAGACATGGTAGACGGCAGTGGCACAGAGGTGGCATATTGTGATTCAGGGCACCAAGCAGCCTATGAAGCCAGGCAAGTGAACCTGTCAGCTGGCCAGGTGCCTGTTGGCAGGGGTGGTCCTGTTGGGTTTCCCCTTGGGAGCAGTATGCAAGTTTTCAAAAAAACTCCCAATATTCATAAATATGGAAAGTGACACCCACCTCCCTTGATCACTAATAGCATGATCTTAGACAAAGGAGAGTGACACACTTTGTGAATCAGCAATGGAGGCCGGCTAATGGTGACAGGTGTGCTGGGTGAAAGCTTGTGGTCCTTCTTTGCTTGTATTCAGCCTTCTTTTCTATACAGCTCCCATTTCTTGCCAGATTGTTCTGATCTTATGCTGTGTATAGTTATTTTGCTGCACACTGTTTCCTTCCCAGCACCTGCCAGAGGTTAGGAGGTGGAGGGCTTTAGTCTTCCTGTGTGTGTGTCAGGAGCAAAACTGGTGTCTCTAAGCCCTGCTGGAGATTTGTTGTTTAAAAAAAAAAGTAATACTCCAGCCTGGTCGATTTCTGGTGATTTCCCAGACTATTTGAGAAGCTCCAAACATCAATTTAGAATAAGAAATGTGCTCACTAAAGGAACAGTAATTTTCTTCAAAGTGATTCCTAAAGAGCTGAGTTTTGCAGTGTTCAAAATGTCTAATGCCAGAACTTTGATGGATTAATCAGTTAGTAGGAACAATTGAGCCCTTGACTATTTTTTTCTGTGTGTGCACGTGCTGCCAGATAACACGTTTTGATGACATTTTCCTCTTTTGCTCCCCATCCTGGGTTCTTGCACAGCACGCATGTCAGAGCCCACAAACTGACTTCCAGTCACTGTCCAAATCTTAAGAAAAGGCATCAAAAACCTGCTTCTCACAGACCAGGCTTTGTTTGCAGTGAGATTGAGAGTGGAAGCAAAGGACTGTCCTTGGTGAAGGTAGTAACTATTTGTAAATATACTGGAGTACTATAATGGTAGCTTGTGATTATTGAGGTAGAAATGGTGCCCTTTTTTGACTTGGAGGTGTTCAAGCAGAGAGACAACCGACCCTGTTATACAGAGCCAGGTTGACAGCTGTTCCTAAGCCAGCCTGGGCAGCAACATCACCTGGGGTCACCAATAAACAAGGAAACCAGCCCTCCAAGAAACAAGAGCAGGTCCAGACCCCATGTTGTGCACCCTCACTTGGCTGTACTGGATGTCATACTGAAAACAGATCAAAACAGCTCCAGGTACCTCTCCTGTACAGAAAGCCATGGGCAGCTGCCCCTGTGGCTGGAAACCTCCAGATCGAGAGTTGGCAGGGGAATTAGGAGGTTTGGGAGCTTTCTCGGGTATCCTGAGTACTCTATGTAATCAAGGCTGCCCCACTGGGAGTTCCAGTCCAGTTGTGCAGGCTGCAAGTCCAGTGATATTGCTCTGCTGTAGAATTACACATTTTTAAGTATGGCTTTAGATAACTTTTTTATTTTCAGGCATGTTTGGGAAGCATGAAATGGAAGACCTTGAGGTCTGGTCCAATCCTCACTGCCAATTACCAGTCAAATAATTTAATTTTTACTTCATCTGTGTGTCCACTTTTAAAGTTACACACACACATACATGTCTGGCTCACCATGAGAAGTCAGAGAACTAAAAAGAATTCATTGACTATGGTTTATAAATTGGGCAGTTTATGCCCAACCTCAAGACATATGAACAAATCATGAGGCCTCATGTCATGTGGACTTGCTGTGGTAGGGCCCGCCTCAAGGTCACTGGGTTCAGCAGTGCTTTGCATTCGCTGGTGAACATGCTCTGTGCGGCTGTAGTCTGTGCCATTCAAAGGTTAAGCTCAATCACCGGGAAAATGATGACAGTCACAGAGTTTAAATAATGGAAAAGTGCGGTGCATAAAAACTCATATTCAGACCCCAAACAACGACCGGACTGAGGCTACGATAGGCTGTTAACTACTTCGTGATGATACAACATGAACTGCCCGAGCAGCTGAGAAACAAATAGCTGGGACGGAAGCCATATCTCCCAAGGATCGTTCTGTTTGGAATTTTCTTTCTGCAGCTTTTTTTTGGATGATATATTCAAGTGGATTAAGTCGAGAATTTTAATTAAGAAAACAATGCTCAGAGCCTTGCTTGCCTCTCAGATGCTGCACTCCGTGGTCTAGTGAGCATTTTAATGAGTTGTAACGCTGCAAGATGTCTCTGCTCTCCCCCATCCTCGATTCCATCAGCTTGTATTTCTGCCAGGCTTCCATGAATTCGATTTTGACAAAATGGATAGTTTCTAACAAAGTGCTCAGTGAAAGAAGCTATTTCTAGTCTACCTTTTAAAATTTTAAAGCATTTATATTTTAAGCATTTATTCATTTTTATTTACTTTATTAATTATTTTTTCCCCCTCCATCATTGTAGTCCCCATGGTTTTCTCACCACCCTATCACTTGTGGACTTTAACGGTATAAGGTGTATAGGATATAAAGTATAAACTAGTCTTAATCTCACATGGGGCTGTACTCACTTTCCCCCTGGCCATCTCACACAGCAGAAGCCTTTGGGTGACTATGTTATCTTCATGGTAGGTCTCCAGGTATTCTTGATGATACTTACAGAAATAGGGAATTTTATAATTTGAAAGGGCTCAAGAAAGTCTATTTTAATAGTCTCAGTTTTCACATGGAAGGGGATTCAGAAGGACTAAGCAAGTTTTTGGAGGCTACTTCATTCAAGGAACTGGGTGACTCATGGTTAGTTCTGAGTATCAAGAAGTCCAAGGCCCTTTGCAGCACACATGTTGACTACAGGTACCCTCAGCTTAATAGGACCCAATGATTCGGAATTATCCTTCCAAGCTATTGAAAAGGGTAATTTTGATTTTGAAAGCCTTTTTGTTTTTACATTAAGCACAGATATATTTTTATGGGCACACATAGTAAAAGTACCTATCACAGCACACTCATCTATGCAGTAATAAATGCAACTCCAGGCCCAGACTTAGCATGATTTCTTCAGACGATTTGTCTTCTTTTCCTCCTCCCTCCTCTCCTTCTTCTTAGCCTTTCTATCCCAGTTCAGGCATCACTGCCTTCAAGAACCTTCTTCTGAATGCCCAGATCAGGCCAAGAATGACGGTTAGATGCTCTTTTGGCACATCTTCACCTACAGGGCTTCTAACAGCTGTGAGCTCGTGGTTATTGGTGTGATTGCTTAATTAAGGTCTGCTTCTTCCACATGCCACACTGGGCCAGGCTATGTGAGGACAGCAGTGCTTGCTGCTGTTCTGACTGCCCTTGGCGCCTGACTCAGTACCTGGCATGTGGCACATTCTTAGCATGTGCTAATGGGGTGCATGGGCATGAGTGAAGTAGCCTCTATTCTCAGATCTGGGCTTGAAGTGACTACTCTGTTTCCTTTCTTCCTGCTAGGAGCACATTCACGGACATTTCTTTGTGGCTCCTGCTCTGAGCATCTGAGAGGTGCTACAACAAGTAGTTTACTCCAAGTACTTCACTTAGAGTGACCACTGGCTGGGACCCACCTTCCTGTGTGCTTTGGGATGGATTGATCTAAGAACATCAACTCAGTCTCCTGACATCCTGGAGTTAAGGAGGAGGAAGGAGGAGAGACACTTGGTTGCAAGAGTGAGTGAAAAATACCTCAAGACTCCTAGCAAGACTTTAGGTAGTCTTGACAGTTTAAGATGGCTCTTGGAATCTTTATCCAAGAACTTCTATCTGTATCCAAGTCTGCAGGGGTAACACTTACAGATGGGAGTGTCCAAGATTCTTCTTGGGAACCTCAAGCAATTGTTTATTTTCAAACAATGAAAATAAGTGCTCTTTTGGCTTGACTCTAGGGAGGGGGTCATCTCAGAGGATCTGTGAAACTCCGCTGGGACTATTGGGAACAGTCACAGTGACCTCTTGAGTAGACTGAGGTGAATGAATCCCTAGAAAGCTGATGAAGCTAGCATGAACTGGGTGGGAGAGGAAGGAAAGCAGGAAGAGCTAGCTGTACTGTCAGGTAATGAGGGCCAACAGAGGATGCCATTCTCTATATCCTGGTTGCAAGCTGTGAGTCAGAGGGAAGTGGGCGAAGGGCATCATCTGGGAGACTTCTGCCTGCTCAGATCACAAGCACTTGTATTCTTTAGGCTCCTTGACCTATGAAATACCATTTTCTGGGTCCCTGCCCTTGAGTGCTCATATACTCTGAATGAAAGACCAGCTTCATGCGCTCTAAGATTCCAGGAGTATGCAGCCATCTTTGCACAGGGAGGCAGAGACCTTACTGAGAAGGCAGATTGTGGGCTGCTAGAGGGAAGGAACAACCCTTTCCCCTTTGTGACAAGTCTGATCCACATCCTAGACACTCAAGGTGGCCCTTCCTTGGAGGACAGTGAGAAATCCTGAAAGAGATTCTGAAAACAAGGAGGACTTGTGGGTCTCAGCCAAGTCACATCAGAAAGTCAGACCTGTGACAGAGATGTGGTATTTTTTCTGAAAGATATTTTAACTGAGATAAATTGAATGTTTTATTAGGAAACAAATATTGTCTTTATGTATGTGTTTCTTCAAATTATTTTGACTTCTTAGTTAAAACATGATAAACACATTAAAGTTTATTTAAATCTTCTTTATATGTTAGGAATTTTATGTGCACATTTAATTTTTATTGCTAATAAAAATCATAATACTGAAGTAAGGATTAAAAGTTATGTAAGGAGATGTAGAAATATTAATTAATGATATCTTAGATAACTATTAAATGTTCTATTTAATAGAATTATTCTTTGAAATTACCTTGTCTCAAAAATTAAAGTATAAAATGAATTTATAGATAATCTGATTTTAAACTACTTTTAGACCTAGGAAGAAAACATAGCAATTTATGTTGCACAAACTTTGCTGATGAGGAAAGTCAAATTTCCTCAGTAGCTCTCAGCAGTGAATTTCCTCTCCAGACACAACCAGTGAATTGTCATTTCTTTTTATGTAAGAATGAATTAATGTCCTTATGAATTTTGTCATTAGTTAACCCCTGTGAAATTAAATCCAAGGAAAACAACTCAGAAATCACTCCTATGATTCAAGAAAATCTTTCATTTCCATACAAAGTAGTTCAAATTATCCAAGTTTGAACTGCACTTCTCAAAGATTATGGCTTTTATAAAACCTGCAGCTCGGACTTTAGAAAACAAGACAACTACAAGACCCAGGACATATGTCAGCCAGGGTACCTGGCATCACCATCCGCAGAATAATATGTGTTGAGACTGTGAAGCCACAAACTGAAGTTGCTAGAAATGACCGGAAATAAGACAAACACGAAACCTCGCACAAAGGCAACAACAGCACCGCGCTGGCAACTCAGAACACGGGAGGCAAGGCTCTGTCAGCTCCAGGTGTTCCCAGAGCAAGCTATGGATGGCTTGTCGCCAGAGGCCAGAGTCATCTGTGTGCCTGCGGAATAGAGTTGAGGGAGCAGCCTGCAGGCCCGAGCCACGGACATCTACACAAACCGGGGAGCTGGTGTTTCCTCCTCAAGAATCCACATTCCTGCACATCTGACCTGTTTCCAGCGCCTCCCCCAGAAAAAGATTTAGAGATGCCTGGCTGGCTCAACAGTTAGGGCAGCTGCAAACTCATCTGTGCCCAAAGAGGTATCCACAGCATGTGCGTGCATCACTTGAGGAGACCCATACCTGACCATGAAAGAAGTGGGATGTGATTGGTTGGTTTTTTGCAGAAGTGACATCCTTATTGTCTGTGGGGGGGAGGGTGGCTGTCTTAGCTGGACTGGCAGGGTCCCCAGGAAGCAGCTGCTCTATGTGGAAGGGGGAGGGGAGAGGAGAGAGGGGGAAAATAGCGGAAAGGGGGGGAGCAGGGAGGAGCAGAGGG
>PVHY01034415.1:0-10464 GCA_004024945.1 Uropsilus gracilis | reverse complement strand
AATCCCCAGCCTCAGCTTCCCAGGTAGCTGGGATGACAGGCGCGCGCCACCACGCCCAGCTATTTTTTTGGAACTAAGTCTCGCTACGGGCCCCAAGCGGGACTCGAACCGCGATCCCTAGCCCCGGCCGCTTCATAGGCTGAAGCTTACAAGCACGAGCCACCGTGCCCGGCGAGAGCCTGTTTTCTATACGGGCATGTCTCTCCATTTGAGAGGTGAACCCTAACCTGCAGAAGGCCAGCTCAGCCTTCAGCGCTCCCATGCAATGACACCTGTTCTCAGAGTTTGATATCCACCATCCCTTCACGCAGTTCAAGAAAGACCTCCGAGGCTGCCTGCCCTCACTAGTTGATATCAGATTGACTTTTTTTAAAAAAATGGCCTTCCTTGGATGTATTTGGTCACTTAAAAGTGTCCCCTAGCTTTACTTGTTCCAACATGGGCCTGTTTGCTTTTTGTGTCCATGCTGTTCTTCTTCCTCTTTGAATCATGGGAAAAGGTTCCATCTGGGGTCCGTCGCTGTCTTTCAGGGTGTAAGTCCTGCACACAGGAGTGGTCCCAGCACAGCCTCAGCACTCACTTGATGTGCACATGACCTGGCACTGCTGGTGATGCAATCTGTGGAATGACCCCGCACCCTTCTCCCTGCTGCCTCCAGGCCAGGATCAGACTCACATGAATGGCCTTGTCCCTTCAGTGCCTTTCTTACAGAACATCTCCACTTACTAACCTCTTTGTCTATTAGAGCACAGACTTGTGTTCAGAACACAGCTCTCTGTAGAAAAAGAGAGCATCCCGTCTCGCATGTGCCTGAAGTTTCGAATACTCTGGGCTGGAATAGTGCGAAACGAGCATCTGTTCTTCTAAGGGAATCCGGGTCAGAGGCCTCTGAGGCCCACCACACTTCTCGGTGACTTTGGCTTGTATATCAAGGTGTTCCTCCACCATGTAATTAATTTTTCCCTCCCTTGAATTAGTTAGCAGCCTCTGGGAAGATACTTTACTGTGTGAATATCTTGTTCCCTAACATTTTCACCCTTAGACTTAGGGTTCCTTTAAGCTTCCTGTCTCAGTCTATCACTACTCTCTGCATCACCCGTGGGTGCTCCCCACTCTGGCAGTTCCTCCACTTCTGCCAGGAAGCCCCCGGAGCTCAACATAATTATCTACCTATCATCTATATCTACCGATCATCTATTATACATCACCTACCTGTCTACTATGTATCTCTCATCTATCTATCTATCTATCTATCTATCTATCTATCTATCTATCTATCTATCTACCATCAATCAGGAAACTCAGAAATTCTCCTTTTTCAGTGGTTTACAATTCACTACTCTCCTTCATTCTGGTGTTGAATCTGTCCCAGATTTGGCCTGTAGGACGCCCCCTGTTCCCCACTCCCACCTGCCACAGGTGACTTCTGTATTTAATAGCCATGTAGTAGAAAAGATTTGTGGGCTGGGTGGGTGCCCAGGGTTATACCAGCTACCCTCTGCCCTGAGCACAGTCCGAGTATTTGCTGTCCACTGACACAACCAGAGCTGGATCTGGATTCCTTATTGACCAGCAGTGTGTCTTGGGTAGTGGACATTCCCTCTCTGTGCCTTGGTTCCCTTGTGATCATGTGGTTCTCTTACAACCAACCTCAGAGGGTTCCTATGAGAATGAAGCGAATGGGTGGAAGCCACTTGGTCGTGTGGCTGGCACATGGCATAACTAGGGCTGGCGCCATTACTTTGCTCTCTCAACAGTTGCTGTGTGGCCCAACTATCTCACTGCTACTGCTGTTGCCTATTGCTGTGGCCCCCATCCTAAAGTCACCCTGAATTTCTCTCTCTCTCTGCTGTCATAATACACTTGAATGAATGGAATAGTGGGCTATCTTGGGTCTCCAGGGGCCGGGGATAATCTAGTCCCCTCTCCTTTGGAAAAAGAAGGAGTCTGAGCCCTTGAGAGCTGGCCCCAGGTCCCTTGGGAGGGGGCGAGCCAGAGAGAGCTGTGCTCTACCACACATGCCTAGCCTGCGCCTATCTCCACCACCATCAGGAGCTACAATCACGCAGTTCCTTTTCCCAGTCAAGAGGCATTATTCAGAGCATCCGTGGGACAGCATCTCATTTTCTGCATGACTCATTGTGCTCCAAGATTAACACGCTCTACTTTCATTCTTTGCCTCCCACTCAGTTTCACATCCAGCCCTGGGAGTCTGTACCCTGACCGCCCCCCAACGCCCTCGCTGTTCCTTCCCTCATGCCCCAGCCTGCCTGCCGCCCTGAGCAGCCGCTGGCCACTGTCGTTACACACGGGTGAAGGAAGGGGTGTCTCTTTGAAATACCACCCTGGCCTATGTTGAAAATAGAATTCAGAAGTCAACTCAAGTTGCAGTGGAAGCATAGAAACAGGTGTTTGTCCATATGCTTCCAACATTCCACCGAAGCTCAAGTGTCAAACATAAGTGTGGTGTGTCTTTCTGGACACACACATTTATTTCAAACTTCCCACCTCCCCCCAAAAATCAGTGAGTCTTCTGATGTGCTGGGGTGTTGTCAAGTAAAGCAGACCTGGGAATAAATGTGCCGTTGGCTGATCTTTGCATCGTGCCAAGATTTTTTGGTTTTGTGCTGTATTTTTGAAACACGCTCTGACCTGTATAATTTGATCCTGCTTACAGCAAAATGCTAGTAAAATGCTGAAATACTACAGATGGAATGATATGATGTCTAGGATTCACTTCACAATAATCCAGGATATGGGGAGGGAGCCTGGTGGAGACAGGCTGGCCTCGAGTTGACAAAGTCAGACACTGTACATATACCAGGTACCTATAGGGCTTCTGTGCTTCCACGGATGAGTGAAATGACATAGTTAAAAGCTTTAAAATGTTGTTCAGGGCCAGACACGGTGGCACGTGTCTGTAAGCAAGAGCTTATGGAGTCATGGCGGGGACTGGGAATCACAGTTTGAGTCCCATCTGAGGCAACACAGTAAGACCTAGTACCAAAAAAATACCTGGGCATGGTGGCACACACCTGTGATCTAGCTACCTGGGGAGCTGAGGCTGGGGATTGCTTGAGTCCGTGGTACCACAGGCAACGTTTCCACAGGCAAAAATAGTGAGACCTAGTCTCAAAAAAAAAAAAGTTAGTTCAAATTTTCATCATTTGCACTTCCCCTTTATTTCCGCATTTGTTTGTTTGCTTGTTTTTACTGGAAAGTCAATTCAGACCATGCTAACAAAGTTTCTAGAGGCTTCCAGCCACAGAACACTGACACCACTTGGCTCTTCGGGGTGTTTCTAATTTGTCTTGTGGCCCAACAGCCTGGACACTGGTTATGAGCAGAGACTAAGCCTTATACTTTAGTGTAGCCTCATTGCCCAGTGAAGAACCGGGTTTCTCAAGGTCACCCCATAAGTGGATATGCCACTGGTGGGTTGAAAAGATGGGAAGGAAGGTCTGGAAAGTGTCGAAGAGGCTGTAGATCCCTCAGATATTTTTTAAAAGGTCCTTCTGTGTGGAGTCTGAAATATCTTCATTACCTTTAGGGAGCACTGCCTTGAGAGTAGTCCTCCCGATGGAAGCTATTCACGTCGAGTGGTGACCCACCAGTGTAGAGGGGAGCTGGCTGTCATGCATCCCCAAAGGAGCAAAACCCTGCACACAGGAGCAAACTTAGAACAGTCAGCATCTCCTCTTCCCACTACACCATCTCACCGAAGGATGGGAAAATATTGGGAAGAAAATGTCAGTTGCTAGTTTTCCAGATTTTGCCTGGGGAGCCACAGAAGAACCATCTCATCCCAGGCTTGTCTGCACTGGTTCAGCACAGCCTGGCAGTCAAATTCAGAGGGAGCCGCCTTGAGCTACAGTTTGCACCTTTGTTTCTCACACACATCAAGCTTTCAGATGCTGCCACCGGTGTTTCTCAGTTCAGGGGCCATGCATGGCAGAGTTGGAGAGCATCTAAGAGACGTTCCTCCTTCCTTCTCCCCCAGGACCTCAGAGTCAGCATGGCTTGGGGTATGTCCTACTGGGAAAGAACCACTCCCATCACCCTTTAACAGGGTTGTGGTCACTACTGGTTCTTAGAATCAAAAAATGAGCTGCTGACCTCACCCCACAGCCACTGGTGGTGATGGCACAGATGCTGTTGCCCAGTAGCTTCTGGATTTGCATTCCATAGATTTGCCTCAGCCTCTCTCTCTCTGGAGGGGTGGCCCAGGATGGTACAGACCCTGGTGGCAGGGTAGGCCATGAAGGCCCAAATTCAGAAGTCTGTTTTGCAGCAAAACTCCCCACAGATCCTCTCAGGGAAAGTCAACTGTTCTATAGGACAACCCAAATTGCAGCTCCAATAAAAGCCTGGTCAGTAGAGGAGAAAGTAACAGTAGGATGGAGTTTGGTCAGATTTGGAGAAGAGCAGGCATGTGAACTGGAGTCAGGGGGCTGGCAGCACCCCAAGTCTTTGCCTCCTCTCTAGTCTTGCATAGAGCTGTGTCCACCTACGGGTACACCAGTAAACCCAATGCCCTGGCAAAAAACCCAGCAATCTCCCTTCCACTCTGACTGTTCTCTGGCCACTGAGTGACCCTGGCCAGTGGCAGTCCCACCATCAACCCACAGTGGGTTGGTGGCTCACAGACGGTTTTTAGTCCCAGGCTTGTGCTAAATCAGGTGGCCTGACTGAATGGTCGTGGCAGTGGCCCAGTCCCCCCAGAGGGGCCTGGAGAGCCAGATTGCACAGAAGTTCTGCAGAGTAAACCTCCTTCCAGAGCAAAGACCATCTCTCCCAGGAGCAAGGTGCCTTAGCATTGGTACTGTGAATAAGGAGGACATCTTTTTTGCCAAAAGGTCTTCCAGGACAGCTTTTCCGGTTTTTTTTCCTCAACACCCGAAATGCCTGCTAACCACAGGCTGGGTGGAACATGACCACAGCCCGGCTTGTACATGACATGAAGCTGGTGGGCACTGCTATTTCTCAAAACCTGTTTCCCGAGGCCTTGGACTGAGTGCCTGCATCAGCGAACATGGCTACACCCAGACTCAATGGTTTTAGGAGAAGTCGAGGGAGGATAGCAGCAGGTCCCCTGGGAAGCTGGGGCTTAGAGGGTGAGACCCTCTTCCACAAAGGCACTGGGCTGACCATGACTTTGAAAGCAAGGCTTTGTAAACAACTGCCCATAACCACACACCACAGGCCAGGGAGCTGGCAGCCATACTCCTCCCCATCTACCTCATCTGTCACGGGAGAACCACAAGGGCAGCGGCCCTGGTTTAGCACATGAGAATTGGCTGGGTCAAGAGTCATTTCATCCTTGGCAGCAGGGTCAACCACTGGGAAGCTCCCAGGCTTAGGCAGCAGGCCACCCAATCTTTGTGCTAAGTACCTGGGTGATGGAGGATAAAGGTGGCATGGGTAAGAAACCCAATTTCTCTGTGCATCTACTGGACTGATAGAAAGAACACTGGACAGCATCAGGACACGTGGGTGCTGGTTCTGGTTCGTTGTTGAGTAGCCACTGTCACTTTAGACAGTTGCTTTCTCTCTGGTCTCGGTTCCCTGTGTGCTAATTGAGTGGTGGTATCAGATGCTGAGATTCCTGCCCCCATCACACCAGCTGAATCGGTCTCCAGTGGTGGATTGGACAAGTGAGGTTTGTAGAAGAAGCACCCCTGGAGATTCCGACGTTGTGCCAGAAGAACATAAAATGGATGGAAAAATGACAAAATGCTCAGCTCCAGAAGTGGACACTTAGCCCACCTGGCCCAGGGGAAGAGCCCTTTCTCCATGGGTGGTCTCCAGCACTTGGCTTGGCGTTGGAAGCTGGTATTGGATAATGAAGATGCCGGTGTGTTCATGCTTGCATGTGAAAATAAATAATTAAGATAATTCCATAATTACCAGACGTGACCTCATGGGTTGCCCTTATTCTAATGGAATCTGCTGAGGACTCTGGTTTCCCTTCTAGAGGGGCTCCTGGGAGCCAGGTGGCTGAGCTAAGTGATGGTGGGGTCCTTCATAGCACCCATAGGAGGCTTCACATGTGTCCATGGGCTGAAAAGTATGGTGTGATTAAGACAGTAGTTGGTCAGGGAGCCCAGAGAGCCCCAGGTCCTGGCCCCTGGCCGCACTACCTCTCCTGCAGGGGAGCTTGGGCTCAGAAAATGGTGACTGTCAGCAAAGATCCTGCCTCTGAGACAAGGGTGACTCCCCAGTGACCGAGAGTGGAGCTCGAGGGAGTGGGGATGGGATGGTGTCCCTGGACCCAGGCCCCTGGCAGTTACTTTTTCTCTGCCCTTTCTCCACAGGCCCCCTTAGGGACTCTTCTATGTCAGTGGAGAGGAAAGTCTGGGCAACAGAAACCAAAAGGGAGGATGCCAAGGTAAGAAGTGCCATACTAGAGCACCAGAACTGGCCCATCTGCCCCCAGAATTCCCAGGTGGAGCAGCTGCAGCCTTTTGGACTTGACAGACCAGTGGACAGACCAAAAAAAAGAGTGCCAGTGAAGCCACAGAGCGTCAACCCACTTCTCCAGAGGGAACACACCAAGGAAAGAAGAGAATGACAACCACCTGTACTGAGGGCCAGCTGGCCAGAGATTCCAACACCCCAGAACCTCTCTCTAGGTATAAAGGGCAGTTTGTGTTTGTCTTCTGTGCTCTTGAGATGAACACAGTCACTAACCCCATAGGGGGTGCTCAATGCTTGTTGTGGACAAGCATCTGTGTTCCCCCAATTCAATATTGAAGACTAAATCCCCACTGTGATGGTATCTGAAGCTAGAGGCATTGGCAGGTCCTTATGTTAGATGAGGTTGTGAGGATGGGCCTCTGATGGAAGAGACCCAGGAGAGCTCACCCTTGTCAAAGCACCAAGAGAAAGAGGTCGTTGAACAACAGCAGGATGGTAGCTGCCCCCAGCCAGGGGGAGGTCTCAGGGGGAAGCTCACCCTGCCAGCAGCTTGATGGGACCTCCCAGCCTCCAAACCATGAAAAAGTGATATCTAAGGTTTAAGCCTTTCAGTCTATGGTACTTTGTTAGTGCAGCCAGAGGAGACCAAGACAGAATGAGATTGCTGTCCTTGGAGATATGCCTAGAAAACCATCTCCTTTGAGGGTCAAAGGGTGCCCAGTCAGACAGGTTTAAACAAACAAAAATAAATAATAATAATAATTTGTTGGTTGACATCATTGAAAATCCAGGGACAAATGGTTGGGTGCAGGGGATGGGAAGGCACCAACCTCACTCCCAACCTCCAGGAAGGTACCTCCATCTCTTTACTCTGCACCAGTTGTGTTGAACTCACGCTAGACAGCACTGACTTCTCCAGGCTTCCCACATATACCAGGAGCCCAGCTGAAAGTGAACCTCACTTTCCCAGCAGGCTGTCTTCCTCAGAGTCATATCTCAGGCACATCCCTAGCAGACAGTGGATGGGCAGATGGCAGCGTGGGCAACTCTGGGCCCAGGGAGGTCTCCAGACAGGGCCCAGGGAGGGTTTCAGGACAGGGAAGGATGGTTCACCGAAAGGCAAACCAGGCACCCCCGCTTGAAGAAGGAAATGAGACACAGTTGAGATAAAGCTGACCCAGCAGATGTTCTCCGCAGTGGAGTGTGCTTCATGAAGTCGGGCAAATGGCCAAGCATGGGTGAAATGTTGTTGAGGTGTAGCTGTTAAGAAGATTAATCTTGAAGGTAATTTTTTGGTTTTCATTGAAATAATTGGTAATGAGCTAATGAAAATATGCTTGAATTCATACTAAGGCTTCTCCAATAGTATCTTCTTTTTCAGAGATTACAGAAGTGTATGACAAAGGAAATAACCTATAATCCTAAAAAAGAATTAACTACTACATGTTTTGCCACTGACCTTCCAGACCATTTCCTATTTCATATACACTCTACAAATATATATCTACATAAATATATATCTACATACATATATACAAATTATGCACTCTATTTTATAGATTGAATTGTAAGGAATATATCTGAATGCTGAACATGGTTCCCTGTTTATAAATATCTAAAGATTGTTTTTAATAGCTGCATGTATAACATTTATTACAATCAATTGACATTAAGACTGTTTCCAACTTTTAACAATTATAAATAATGCTTTGCCATATAACTACATATTTATGAGATTAGTTCTATATGATAAATTCTCAGAAGTGAACTTGATATGACCAAAGATAGAAGAATTTTTAACGATTGCACATATCAAAATTGATTCTAGATGTTTCTTACCCATTTTTCTGTTTTCTTGTTGACTTGTAAAAGTTCTTTACATATTATGACTATTATGTTTGTTTGAAACAGACTCTGAGACAGATTCTCATGCCTAGTGGGGAGTCCTAAAGATCAACACCCAGTGGTGAGCAAAACAAGAAGACTGTGCAGAAGGCCTCATCAATTAACCCCCTGGGGAGTTCTGGGGTCTAGGTGACCCTTCATGGTTCTGCCTTGGGAAAGAGGGAATACCCTCAGGAAAACCAGTGCTCTTCAGTTGTGGACAGTGGTAGGAGAGGAACTCAGCTGAGAGGTGAGGCTAACAGTTGGAGAACGAACCCTAAGTGGCACTTAGGCTGGCACCCCAGCATCCACTGCAAGATGACTTTGACTATCATGTACTGTGGATATTTTCTCACTTTGTAAATTGTAAATAATCACACTTTGGTTTACTGACACTTTCAAATATTTTCTATAGTCAAATCAATTTGTTGTTCTGTATTTTCCTCCAGTATTCTCATTATTGTTCCAATTTAAATCTTCAATATTTCTGTAATTTATTTTGATTAAATGTTTGAAGTAGGTATTTTTTACTTGCTTGTTTTTAATGATAAGGAGCTGTTTTTTCTGCACCATTTTCCCCTTCATCTTGAAAGGTCATATTTAGCAAAATTTCTGCTGCGTTCTGCTGCTGGCTTTGTTGTATTCCTCCAACCTGTCTGCACTGACCTCGTGTAACACTGGCTTGATTTGTTTTATTTTTCAGTTGTCATACAAGAAAACTCACTCCTTGAGTGTACATTTCTGAGTTTTGCCAAATGTACAAAGTCGTGTGACCCCACAATCAAAGTAGAGAATAGTCCATCACCCCCAAAATCCTGGGACTGCCCTTTGTGTTCAAGTCTCCCCTCTTCTCTGATCTGTTTTCTCTCCTTTCTGCTCTGCCTTTCCAGACTCGCAGGTATGATCTTAATATCCCAGCATGAACGTGGGTCTACTATGCACCCCCTTTCACTGCTGAGTAAAAAATTCCACGAACAAATATACCAGTTTATCTATTCTCCAACAGGGTAACACTGCATTGCCTTCAGTCTCGGGGGATGAAAAAAGCTTGATGAACATTTGGCTTTTGGTGAATACAACAAGTCTTTCATTGCTAGATTTTGAGGTGTGGGCTTATACTTTCAATGACCACATTTTTATCTGAGCCTTTAAATGAGGATTAAATTATGAAAAGGAAATGGAGGTCTCTTCCATTATCACTGTCCTTGCTCTTCTCCTTCCTTCCTTTCTCCTTTGCCTATTATTCCTTCAGGGCAGGATGTGGACTGGAGTCACATTAAACAAGTTGATGGCTTTGTGTAGAGAGCACCTAGTTTAGGTTGTGGTACTGCTAAGTACCCTAAAACCATAAGTAGCTCCAATGTCTAATAAAGCAGCAATTGTACTTATTGTCCCATGCCACCGATGATGGCCTCTGTATAATATCAAGTCATCAGCTCTCATGTGCAAGTCATCAGGGCCGAGGTGGGCAGGCTGGACTGAGAGCTGAGCAGGCCACCAGACTGTGACAGAAACCCTACAGGCAGGGTGGGGGGAACCTCCAGGTGACCCACCCTCCTCAGACCCCCTCATCCTGATATGATTCAGTGGAGATGGTGGGAAGTGCCTGGTGGATGCCCCAGGTGTGGGACCAGATTAGGCCTTAGACACTCAGGTACCAGAGTCCTCCATGCCTTCCCCCCTAAAACTTCTATACATATCAGCCCTCACATCCCTGTCTCGCCTAAAACTTATCAGCTTTCCAACACATTTCCTCTTAGCCTTTCCTTGAAGTGATACCAGCAGGTGCTTGCAAAACAAGAAGGACTTGTTCGAAGTAACCCTGACCCTGGTGCCCTCACCTGGGTAGGTGATTCCTGTGCTGCTGTTTACCCACTGAGACTCGGCCACCTGGGGGACTTCCTTTGACTCTGTCTCCCTTTGTTAATTGGATCAGCCAAGTGAAGAGGGGTGTCTCATAAACACACTGCAAAGGCAGGAGGTGTTACTGCAGACTCACCAGGATGGCATTTTCTACTCCACCAGACCCTCTGTTGGGAAAGAACCGGTAAGGGCTCCCAAAGTTTTAGACTCCCCTCTTTTACTGTACCCCATGTTGTCATTGTCCGACAGGGACCAACCCACACCATGCTTTTCTTTCTTTCTTTTTTTTTTTTTTTTTTG
>PVHY01034414.1:0-10492 GCA_004024945.1 Uropsilus gracilis | reverse complement strand
AAAGAAAAACAATGTGCAAATCATTGTGTCGTATATTCAAGCAACTGAAAATAATTCATAATTGTTGAATAACAGAATTTGACAATAAGAGTGACTAGAAGGAAAGCTGAAAATGTATACACTAGAGATTGAAAACTTTTATGTTTAATTGAGACATTGAAGTTTTTGGAAAATACAATGAGAAACTGATATTGAAGGCAATTGTGTCCTGATCATATTTTTGTTTCAGAAGATTATACGTATTTTCTAAGGGAAGCTGAATTTCAAGGTACAAGTGACCAATTGGATTTCTGACTCAGTTATGAGTCAAAGATAGTAATGAGCTTCCTAGCTATTAATGGCAGTATAGAGGAAGGGAATATAACACATTTAATAGGTATTGATAATAAAGTAGAATTGACAAAAATGTGCAATTTGTAAATTTCAGGCATTTGAACAAACAGAAACTTCAGGAATGGTATAACTAACTGTGGTAGTGAACTTGTTGGAAAATAAGGATGTCTAGAGTGAAGGAAACAGTAAAGAGTGAACCATAAATTGTAAATTTGACATGTTGAATTGAGTCCATAGATTGCATTAGTATCTCCAATTAACAACCTTGGAGTTCCTGCTCACATTGTCTCTGAACTTGTTGACATGACTCAATGTGTCATAGCAGCAAATCTGGCAGTAGTAGAGACTTTAAAATGTGTATCTACATTTCTACTTTCTTCCTTGGATCCCTACTGTCACCATCACAATAAGTCTAGACTACTTTGCTTGAGAAATGTGAAAGACAGCAGAGGTCAACTTTAATTATTTCACTTGAGGACATTTTAGAGTAACCAGATCCCAGATGACTACTGCCATCTAGATACTGACACATAAGGAGGTCTGTTTGCAGAAAAGTGAACCTGATCCAGAGCTATACAAATTCCCATAAACTAATAAATATCTTGAGCCTCTAAGTCTTAGAATAGGTTTTACACACTAATTGAAGACAAATTTACTTATTTTAAAGGTTTCTTTTTCTTGAGATGTGCACAGTTGGTTTAAAGAGCTAGAAGTCAGAAGAAAAGTCTATTCTCTAAATAGGGTTGTTGGTTGGTATTCAACAATTCAATCTTAGCTGATGTTTAGGGAGAGTTTCCACTTGGCATGTTGAATTATTTTTCTGATTATTTGATGTGTTTTCTTTTTTATTATTCAACATATATAGATAATAGTCATTTATGTATAAGAAGTTAAGAGATCTTGGGTAATTTTATGATTAGTTGCAAGAGTGAAATTGGATAACTATTAGCAGAATCATTTGAAAAATATTTAAGATATGGACAGAAAAAAAACAGGAATTAAAAAATCTCTAGAGAATTGAGCATACAGGTATCCTTTGGTATCAAGGAGTGAGGTAGCAAGAGAGTGTCCATTGGGAAAAAGGAGAAAACTATATTCAAAAAGGAAGATGAAGTAAAACCCAGTACTTAAATATCAAATAAGATTATATCTTATGAACTTACAACACTGAATTTACTAACAGTGAGGTCATGTATAGTAAAATGATTACTCTAGGTCCATTTTGATTCCTGAGAAAAAATACCCATGTTTCTTTCTTTTCAGTTGAAAAGACTATTTTTAATGAGTGGACTGAATCAATTAAAAATGTGTCTCCTAAGATCAGTCATATGCTGTATTTGTGAATTAATGAGAAAAGACTGAACAGATACAGAAAAAGAAGAAAAAAATATATGCATGACAAAATCAAGTGATGGAATGCATAGTAAACCTTGCCAAGTATACACATTCAGAACTTCTTATATTTAGAATTCACCCATGTTTGCTCAACTTTAACGTGATTACAAGAGGATTTTGTTGTTACAAAGAATAATGAATGCACTATAATAGCACTACGACAAATTTGAATTAAGAAGCTTCAGTGTTATAGAGGGCAATAGCAACATTGCTTATTTGCCAATTTCCTGAAACCACCCTATCTTTTAATTTATTGCTGGCTGGGACAGCGAGTTTTCTGAAAAGGAGACAAGCAGTCATTATACTACATAGTCACACAGTCAAGTACATGTGATGCTTAGGTATATTCTATGTTCCACAGGTTATAAAATAACTGTTTTTTTTTTTTTTTTTTTTTTGGAAGGGTAAGAAATGAGTTACATCCAGTCAGAGGAATGCTTTCTTTAGTAATTTAAAATCACTAAAATAAGTTAATATACATATATAAAATAAAACCAGTTTTTGGAGTAAAGTGGATATTTAAAATTATTTAGTTATTCATTTACTTTTAAAAAGGATGTTTTACACTTTCTTAGTTTATTGAGAACTTACAATAAGATATATATATATATAGATATAGATATATTTTGCTGGCTATACAAAGCATTATACACAAATGTATTTAATAAAATGTAAGCCCATATAATAAGCAAGTACAAATTTGTATGTAATACATTTATTAATTATATTTTATGGAACTTAAAATACATTTTAAGGCTAATATTTAACGTTAATAATTTTATTTATTTCCCTCAGACCCTACTCCCCACATTAATAAATTTAAATGTGAAATCCACTTAACCTTTATTTCTTCATCACCTGATTTTACTTGTTCTTTAATTTATTTGTAGTGATTTTTTAAATTACTAACATTTTGAGCTCATTTCTTCATTTATTACTCTGCCTGGGTGTCTCTCTTTCTGTTTATCTCAGGTGCATCAACATAAAATTTCATTTGTAGAATTTCCATTCTTGGCCAATTTATAAATACTCAGATTTGATTCTGATTTTATTTGATTCAGATTTTATCTGATTCTGTTTTGATTTAATTATTGAGGAAACTTATAGTTTTGGTTAGTTGCAGACTTAAAAATTATAATATTATTGTGTATTATTCAAATCTATTATCATTAATCCATAACTTAAAAATTATAATATTATTGTGTATTATTCAAATCTATTATCCATGTAGTATCTTTAAAAAATATTGCGTTCTCACATTTTGTTTCAATATTCATAAATGAAGAGGAAAACAGAAATAATCTCCCTCGTCATAGGGGTAAAGTATCATTTGTTTGGAATGCTACAATTGATTAACACATAAAACTTGATAGTGAAGTATTCTAATCTTTATTTCCCTCAAACAACAGAAGTAATCAATATAGAGCTATTCACAGTGCAGAATATTTGTTCCTTCTTTTTCACTGAGACTCCTGAAAAATAAAAATATGCAGCCACTTGTGTATTTTTTTAATTTCTTTCCTTATTTTTTGTTAAAATCTTGACCCATTAAATATTTAGCCAAGATTCCATCTACACTCTTGCTATCATTCTAAAATAAATTATTTAGTTTTGAACTCTAAGTATGACACCTGCATTTAAGCACAGTTCTAATTTTATCTTCATGGGTCTGTATCCAGCATTACTCTTTTTTTTTTTTTTTTAACTTAGAATCCCTTTCTTTTATATTACTGCTTGGAAATACATCTGCATTCTCCTTTTGCAGAAGATAGTCTTCATTTCTTTTTTATTATTTATTTAGCTATAACATGTAAATTTTTGATTGATGAAGAGGACATTATCTTTGCTGGTGCTGTATTCCCTCTTTTTCATTTTTTTCAGATGAGTGTTATTTGATCAGTGATCTGAAGGCTGACTGCATTGACAGAGGGTCATTAATTAATTCATTCCCTCCCCTAGAACAAAAAAAAAAGTTTGTGGGGATAAATTGTAGGAGCTGAAGTGATCTCTACACCCCAAATGTAAAAGAAGCAATTAAATTTTATAATAAAAACTTACAGTTTATGGTATTTCAATGTAATTGTTAAAGTAAAACCATTAACTGAATCTCTAGATAACTGAATCTCTAGTGATGTCTTACTTTTTTTTTTAACAAAGAATGAACTACTCAGTTAATTAAAAATGTGGGATTTTGTAGTTTGGTTTTTGCTCTTAGCAACTAAAATATAAAAAATAACAAATTCTATTATTTGTTGAGGATATCAAGGCCATGATTGCTTTTTTTAAAATAATAATTCAATTTCATTTTATTTATAAGCTAAATACTGTAACTCTCAAATTATATGTGGAAGAATTAGGATTTAGTGAGATTATATAATTTATCTAAAGAAACTTGCTCAATAAGTTAAAAAAGAAAGGTACAGTTAACCACTGATAATAAAAGGTCTTGAGGTAAAGATAAATGACATTTCACATATTTTTAATAATGTATTCTTTCATCCACTTATTAATCCCACAAATAAATGGTCAAGTACTCAAGTACTAGTCTATGTGCTAGAATTAAGGACAGTACAGTAAAGTAAAATAAAAACTCAAGTTTTTTTGTGAACTTGCAGTTGAGAAGACATATTTATTAAAAAGTAACATACACATGGAAAATATTTGTTTAAAAAACAAATGACATTTGTTTAAAAAAAGTTTTTGGGAAAAGTATATAATGCAGAAAATTCAGTGTACTCCATTGGGTCATGACTAATATAGAGAATTCAGTTTTAGAGTGGTGAGTGTAGGATAACAGATTAAGTTGTTAAAGAAGTTGAGGATAAAATTCCAGTATAAAGAGTGGAACATATACAAAGGTCCCTAGTCATATACAGGAGCATATGTCACTATAAGAACTAAAAAAAACATATGAGTGTTAGAGGCATAGAACATGTGTGTTAGAAGCATAGAACAAGCAGAAGGAAATGATGAATGATAAAGACACATAGGTTACTGAGATCAGATTGTGTGGCTTTGTATCTCATACTATACGGTTTGAATTTGTCTAAAATTCTAGAGAGGCTATTTCAAAAAGTAACTGAATCAAATATATGAATAACCTGACTGCAATGTGAAGATTTATTTTATATACTCCATGATGTCATATATGTTCACATATGTGTGCATGTATATATATTTATATATAATATAATATACTATATATATACACACACACCTATATATACACCACATTTTATCTCATTTATATAGAAATATCACATTTTCCCGATCCATTCATTTGTTTTGGGGTGCTTACATTGTTTCTATATTTTAGTTATTGTATTATATTGTAGATATGTCTGCAATGAACATGGGGGTACATATAGCTCTTCAAATTAGTGTTTTGCATCCTTCAGGTAAATACCTAGGGGTGGAATTGTTGGGTTATAAAGTGAGTCTGCTTTTCACATTTAATAAAAAAGACAAACAATTAAAACTCTAGTCTACTTACTATCTAAAACACATTATTTAAAACAATTATTTTTTGTCAAATTTCAGTTATAAAATATAATTTGTCTCTAAAAGTTTATTTTTTCTCTCAAGAGCATTCCCAGGTTGCTGAGTTTGAAGATACATGAACTTGTGACATTAGCTTTGATTTATTAAATTTCTCTCCATGCATACAGATATACATATGCTCATAAAGATGATTATTCATTATTGACATCTTATTTTGTGTAGTGTCTTAGCAAAATGAAACAAAATATCATGTTTTGGCACACATTCCTAATTGTTTTGGGTATGTAATTTAAATAAGCTGTTCTATCACCAGTACTACAACTGATATAACTTTCTCCGGAATCTGATATATCATTCTTCCAATTAGCAAAGCCCTGCAGCCCTGCTATAGAATGCCTTTGTAATATATCTTGAGCTTTAACAAGGAACTTTTTGATGTATTTCAATTATGATGTACAAAGTAACATCTTTTTAATTAAAGAAGAAATTTCATTTTGAGGCTCTTTAAAGTGCTATTAAAGTTTATGGTTGAAAGCCTTCTTTTAAGATGAATCTGCCCTCTGTATTTAGCAAAAGAGATATGAAACACTTGAGCTTCAAGAGTGACAAGAATCACCAAAAAAAGCCTGTGAATACTATTGAGATTAGAGTATAAAAATTGTCTCTAAGGTGGTAGTTCAAGAGACCAGCATATATATCAATAGATATTTAAGCATGGGTCTATCAACAGAAATTTTGTAATCACAATACTCTAAAAAAGGACAGAAAGTTTTATTAGAAACTGAGGATGAAGGAATCAAATGGTGAAAATCAGATGTGATGAATTCCCTATCATATGGTGATACTGGTAGTATGCAGAGAACAACTGCCATTTTATACATGTCTTTTCAGGAAAGCCTTAAAGAAATAAAAAATAATTGATAAATGGTCCCCTTGAGAGGCATATATTCATACACATGAATCAAGAATCTCTAAACAAAAGCTGACTGATACAATTGATTCTAGTCTATCCGGAACACATATAATCTCTCCACTTTTCCAAATAAATTTTGCATATTCCAAATAAAGCTTCAGATGAGTGCTTTGACAGTATGTATTTTTAGGCTTAAAGAACTCAATGCAGACAAGTTGGTGCAGCTGACAGTGCTCAAGGTTGATGACAACACAGATTTTAAAAGGTTGTTTGCTTGCTAGTGAGAGTGAATAAGATGCAGATAATCTAAAGGGAAAATAATTTATATAAAGCTCACAAAATATGTTCTCTCATATATATTTATGTATATGTATGTATGTATACACACACACACACAATTTCCCACCCATCCAGGATTGCAAATAAAGAATGCATTATATATAATGGAACCAAATTTCATGTTGCTTAATGATTTACTTATGGCAATTTAAGGAATTCAATTTTTTTTAAATGTGCCAGCACACTGTTATTGTATTCCAGCTGATCAAAGTTATTATTAACTACTATATAAAATCTAAGACAAACTGTCATTTAGTTAACCATTAAAATATGAAGCATCTTTTGTTTTAAAAACCTTCCTCATTTTCACGACAATCTAACAATATTGTAGAATGCATGGGAACTAAACTTTACTGACAATAGCTAATTTTTGTATCTCTTTAGCGGCACAAAATTGAACAAAATAATAAATAGAAAAAATCAGAACACAAAACATGAAATGGCAGTCAAGTCCTCAGAAATCAGTAATCATTTTATTATTAATGGATTCAACTGACCAATCAACAAAGATTAGTTGCATGAATTAAGCAAATACCAAATATTACCAAAATATATAAAGAACTCATACAACTCAACAATAAAAGCCAGTCTAACTAACTAACTAACTAACTAACTAACTAACTAACTAACTAACTAACTAACTAACTAACTAGGGAATCTGTATAGATTCTTCTCCAAAAAAGACATGCAGGCAATAAACAGGCACAAGAAAAGATATGCAAATCAAAAAATGATATGTTGCCTTAGACCTAGGAGAATGAATGTCCATGGTCAAGAAGATTAGAAACAAGTATTGGAGAGGAAGAATGGTGTGAAGAAATCCCTTTGCGCTTTATTGGAAAAAGGTATAAACAAGTGCCATCATCAAGGGGAATAGTGTGGAGAATTGAAAATAGAAATCTCCTATGATTCATGTATCCCACTTTTGGGTATATAAAAAATATAAAAACACTAACTTGAAGAAATATTCATACCCCCAAGTTTATAGTTAGAAAAAAATCTAAGTGCCCAGTAACAGATGATTATATAAATATGTGGTATATGTAAAAAATGGAATATTTTAATTATAAGAAGAATAATATCCTACTTATTGCAACATGGATTTTCCTAGAGGGCATTGTGCTTAAAGAAGTTAAGTTAGTTGGAAAAAGGTAAACAAACACTGCATGATTTCACTCAAGTGCAGCACACAATGAAACAGAACAAACTAATTAAAGCAAGAGAAATTTATTTAGAATTTCAGACCGAATCAGAGATTAGAAAAAGAAAAAGGAATGGAGCCTGGATAGATTGAGAAAAAATGTTCAATTTTATGATGAAGGATGAAGTTAGAAATTATCATTGAATTTAATGTACTGTATGCAGATAAATCATATACATTTATGTAGATGTTAATGTTAATACAAAGTTGTCTTGGCAAGTTAATCATTAAGCCGTAAATGTTTTTACTTTATTGTATTCAAAATTTTTTAATTTTTAATGTATGAAAATTATTTTGGTGGCAAAACATTATTATGACATTAAAATACACCTGCTGCATTACTGGGCTAATCTAAAGTGATGTCTATTATTAATGCAATATGAATTTATTTATTATTTCTGTATTTTGTATTATGCTTTAGAAAAAAAACAGTGGAATAAATGAAACTCATAAGTCACAGTAAGTATAAATGCATAATAAAATATGCCAAAAGTGGGTAGAAAGGACAAAAAGAAGTGATATTTAATTCAAGTATTCATAAAGTATTTAGTATATGTGTAAATACATATGTATGATATTTATATCTATATATGACATTTGAGATATTCAATATCTCCAAAAGTTCACCTTTACCACTCTTTTATGATACCTAGTCTAATCTCATGTATATTCTATTGTGAAACACAAACAAGAGTCATAGATCTTCAGCAAGCTTTAACTTTTGATCAGGCATCCTGGTCTGTCCCCGAAAATGTATGACTATCACCCTAAGAATCACGTTAGTGAATTTTTTTTGCTCACTCACAGCACTCTTCCTTGTAACTAAAAACATAATTGCATATAATAATATAATTTGCTTATAATACATAAAATGCATATAGCATATAATACACATACTTAAAACGTCCCACTAGTTGGAATGGCTTGTGTGGTTCAAAGTTGAGGTATATATAAATGAGCATAATTTACCCAAGACTCAGGTAGTGTTGTCCTTCCATCCACTGCTACCTTATTCTTGGTATGTTAAATTACCATCCATTATTCTCATTCCTTATGTTGATTTAATAGTTTGTATGATTTGAATATTCAAATTTTATCTGTGAGTCTTTTCCATGACAGTATTGTTTCATCATGATGTTTGTGTATTAAGCTTGGCATTGACTTTTGAATCAAGTAAGTTACTTTCCCACAAAACAGTTATTTAGATGCATAGCATCTGTATCTTTAAAGATCTTACAGCTATCTTCTATTCAGTTTAAGCTTATTACTTACCCATCTTCAAAATTATTCTACTCTACTCATCAAAAATGACATCTTGCTTTCCTTCTACAATTTGTGCTTTCCTTCTAGGAGTCAACCGGGATAAAATTTTTTCAAAACAGTATTTGGTATTTTAAAGTTTAATAAGTAACTTTTCTAAAAAACAAAACCTCCTAGTTATATTCATCTGCTTTGTTGGAACATGATATTTCAAAAAGTATTTGTCTTTGATTAAAAGGAGGCAGTGATCCATGAACACTGGGGAATATAAGAAACAGTCAGTCTCCCCTCTGGGAGGACACTTGTTATGTCTTATGTGGGAAGAAAGGGTTACTTGGGTCCTTAACATTTTCAGGTGTATTTTTCTTCACTTCTTGGTTTCATTGATGACACAATGGCATGTAAACTTTTCTTTCCAGTTGTCAGTCAGATTCCATTATGTATGAAATATGAGTGTAGTGAATGATTTAATAGAATACTATATGATGATGATTATTATACTGTACTCTAATACCAGACAGATTTTTAAATATTGGGAAGGAATTTACTTTGTAAGGACTTGTGAGGTAAAGAAGTAATCATTTTACTCTCTGAGATTGTATAAGTTTTTATTTTATAGTTGGTCAACACGTGCTGACCAGTGACAAAGTGCAAAATAGGTTTAGATGACTGAATTCTCATTCATGCTGCTGTCAAAATGTATTTGAAATGTTAGAAAAGATAATTAGCAATAAAATATTCTCTACTTTCTGTCACCACATGAAGTATATGCTTTTGAACATTATCCACACTTTAAAAATGTTAGGAATAAGTTTTATGGTAACAGATTTAAGTTTTAAAGAATTCATTCATAATCTATGTCTACAACGTTGGAACACACACCTTTTCTTTTTTACTACTTCCTTTTTTCTGCATTCTCTCTTCTTTAACTTTATATTTCTTTGACATAAAAATTTGACATGCCCTTGGCTTCCAGCCACTTTAAACTCTATCGCAATTACTATCATTATGAAAAATTACTTGCCCCCTAAGGATTATGTAACAGGCTATTAGGAGAAGAGATAGAAAAATGCATTCTACATTAGTATTACCTTGGCTTTGCGCACAGCAAATCTCTCGAACATTTTTGAAAACAATTATATTTTGACCTTTTGAATTTTAATCCCCAAAAACTCAACATAATAATGTAGTACAAAATATTCTCATATCTAATAGATGAATATGTAAATTTTAACCACTTCTTGAAGTGTGATTAATCTTTTTCTTTCCAAAAAACACATTTTTAATGGATTCCAAGTTCTCAATAATGCCTCTTAACTACTAAAAAGATTTTTAAATACCAGGTGAACCACTCAAATTTCTGTCCACTATGAGGAATTTCCTTCACCAGTGACCTTCAGGTATGCCCTAGGAAGGGACTGTAGTGCTGCAGTTGTTTATTCCCAGATGATCTTACATGCATAGAACTATCAATAAACCAGATTCAGATTTTTTGTTACTCTGTCCACTGGTAGTAGGAAACTCCCCATCAGGCCATAAGTGCAACTGGG